>CM061230.1:89944900-90076472 GCA_030844895.1 Ambrosia x helenae | reverse complement strand
ACCTTCACCACACCTAACCCCTCTTCTCCTCTTCGTTAAGTCAATGTCGGTCGGATGTCCTCGTTTCCACTATTCCAATTCATCTTCACCCTTACTTAATTTCTTTGTTCTCGATCACATCTATAGTTTTCTTTGACTAAAACCCACCATTAGAACCATCATTTCCCTTTCTACAATGTGATTAAAATAATGTTATAAATCCCACTACATGAAACAACAAGACTACATTCGAAATTACATTTCTTCCTTCACTGTATAATTTTAAATATGATGTCACCATTAACATGATCGAGATTATTCTTCAATGAGTCAACACCACTACTTTGATCAACTCGGTTGGTCTGGATGATTACGTGATCACTATGACTTTGTTTTTAGAAACAAATAGTTCTAACGACTTCATTCTGGTTTGGGACGTGATTTGAGAACTGGATAACCTACTGATAGGGAGATTGAATATGTTGAACTTAGGGTCAATTGGGATGATCAATTTAGGTTTAGAAATCACTGATTTTCGTGCAGATTTTTTGCTTGAGTTATGAAAAATCAATGTGTTTGTGGGATCGATTAGGGCTGGGGGATCGGGGTGAGCATTAAGGTTGAGGAAGAAGTAGTCAATGATTAAGGTCACCAGAGGTTGTTGAGATGAACTTTTTTTTTTAATTTATGGTGGTGGTTGCTGCTAGTAAAGGGGGATTGGTTGGGTTGGGTGGGGTGGGGAAGATGATATGGGGTATTTTTGTCTTTTCACCACAAGTTAATGGAATAAGCGCTTGTGGTTAGTGTGGATGGGTCCAATTGAAACGAAAATGAAAACACATGCATTACTTTCCCAATTTTTAACTATTGGACTGTAATCGTTACTTTCAGCAAACCCACATAGATGAAAAAGAATTAACTTTCGGAAAATTTATCATTCTTTTTCTTTTTAGCAATTTATTTTTCAAATTATATATTTACATGTAATTACAAAATATTACTACGATCAATGTAATATAGGTGTCACATTTCTTTTTTATTTTTTTGGGTTTTTCATGCTACATGTAATAACAAAATATTACTATCATCAAGTACAGTTACAGTGTGGCGCCTTTTTTTTTTATTATTAAACGTAATACTTTTTGTAAGTGATGTGTCTTTATTTTACACATATAAAACATACCTAAATAGTCTCAAAATAGGGCATAATTAAGCTTAAATCAGTAATAAAAGCTACTTAATCGTTCCTATTTGTATTTTTCAGGAAATTGGAAGCTCAACCCGAAAAATAGGTAATTTCGGGTAAAACAAGCTAAATCTGGAGATTCATGAAGATACGAGACCCATAACATGTTTCAAGAATGTGTAAAGACCTTCTCAGGGCTTAAACGATGATAAAATCAGTCTGGGGTTGACCAAGCATGCCATGCACATCAGTACGAAGGCTTGTGCACTAGAAGACAAAACAACCAACTTATGGGACAGAAAACACATTTGATTGCAAGCACACTCGTGCTTAACAAGTACAAACAGGACAGACCTTGCAGCAACAGAACGTACCTAGACAGAAGCATAAGCGTGCTCAGCTTGATTTTCCTATAAATAGCAAACTCAACTTAATCATTTGTGTGCCTTCTTGGTTCAACTTCCAAGCTTCTTGTAGAGTTCTTGGGGTCTTGTGGGAGGCCTTAGGGCCATCCTAACATCTCTTCAAGGTTAGGATCCATCCTACCTTGGTTTCTTGAGAATGGTACCGTAAAAGTAGTTTACATTAAATAAAGTTCGAGGGTTGCGGGAATCACATTTGATGCATGAGATCAAGATGTTGGAAGCTTGTTACACCCCAACCGATGGCGGAAACATCGAGGTGTCACGTAGTGACGATTGTTCAATAGCTCATGGACTAAAAGTGTAAATATTGATACATTGATTAAATAGTTTATTACATTGAAATGAAATACAACGATTCTAAATGTCACCTAAACTGAAATACAATGAATCAAAATCTAAATATGAATCCGAAAGCTTAACAAATGCATCTCAAATAACCTGAAAACATGTACGAAAATAATTTTGTCAATACAAAAATGTATTGGTGAGCATACCCTGTTTAAATAAATATAATAGAAAAGTGTTTCGCAATGTATGTGCTATGATATGTAATATGTAAAAGGGTCAAAATCAAGCCTCACATCGTTCAATAATCGTTCACACATCGTTCAAGAAAAACCATAACAATGACCAAGGACTTAACTCGTTCACGTAAGTAACTACGGGATATAATTCGTAGTACTACTCATTGTTAGGTGCGGCCACAAGGTTAATGACTTGACAAATCATTCATACAATCACACAAAACATATCAATGAGCACATTGCTTTGTAAATAATACACATAAGTTTAGTAATAATTGTACATGAATTCACCCAAAAGAGTAAATAGTAATAAAGGGGAAAGATATACTCACATTGATTATGATAATGAATACGAATATTCTGTACGCTGTGATGAACGTTTCAAAGCCTTAGATAATTAGAAGGCAAAGCAAGATGATGGGGTGTGGTTGATAACCAGAGAATAGTGGTGGCAAGGTTAGGATCTTTTTTTTTATTATGTTATCAAGGAATATAATGAAGAGACACTTTCACACTATATATATATATATATATATATATATATATATATATAGAACCTAGAGACCTATACATTAAATTATAATTAGAAATCCAAAATGTTACATAATGTTATAATAATTAATATATAAAACGTTTTGTTTTGGCCAAAGCAATTGTAATTAATATACTTATGATACATTAAATTGTTTTTAAGAGAAATAAATAGGGTATTACAATCATGCTTTAAACATTATATTAAGTTACAGGTTAGGCACTTTACTACTTTGGATCATGTCAGTTTACATCCCTAAAGTTGTAATTAAATCATTGAAAATTTGCGAATGCTACATGGACCCCAAGAGCTAAAAAAAATCCATTAAAGACAACCGTTTCAAGACACTCAATTGTTATGTAACTAATTGTGGTTAACTCCATTTACAAGACTAAAAAATTGATTATGAAATAGATAACTGAAAGTACATATATATATATATATAATATATATATATTATTTTATTTTGGTAAAAACCATAAACTACTATTAACTATTGAATTTACTTATTTAGTTAATATTGGTTAAATAAATTATGTTTGAATAAAACATATAGAATTTAATTCTTATTTATTATCATCAATGTTAACACTAATATTAATATTTATGTTACTGTCATTATTATTATATTTAATAGTCATAAAATTTCTATTGTAACTGTCCAATACAATTGAATACAAAATTCAGTTTTGACAAAGTTAGTTAAATAATTTTCAAAAAATCAAAGTCAATTCTAATGACATTCTCGCTAATCATATGGATATTTCTACGTTATTAAATATAATGCATCTTGTTATTTTTATTATTTTTAACAAAATGACAAGTATGGTTAAGTGATTAGAACATAACGATAATTAGCTGGTTAGTTTTATGAAACATTAAATTCGCTAAATAGTAGTCATAATATTATCGATTTTGTTTTAATTGATTCACTCAAATGTAAATAAAAAAATTGAGGACTAGATTTGTATAAATAATAAAATTGAAGGTGACGATTGTCACAAAGCTTGTCTATGAGTGAAAGACCTTCATGTTCTTATGTTGATTATCTTTAGATGGTTGTATCCATCCACTATTCTATTCTCCAAAACCTATTGAATTCGTTAGACTTTTTATATAATTAATATTTATTTTTAGTTATTTGGTGTGTTGTATCTTTTTTAACTAATTCTTGTTTGTTTATCTTTTGTGACAGGTTCAATTAGTGGTTAACAACAATCTTAAAATCAACCTAAACTTAACTAATAATAAAACAATCATGGGGTTCGATCGGCTTCTGGTAGTCCCAAGCTAGATCCAAGGCGAGGAAACTGATAGTGAAACAGATCCTTGGGCTTCTAATGTCTAATATGGATTCTAAGCAATGGTTTCTAAAGTGGACCTATCTGGGTGACAAGTTTCTAGTATCACACCAGATGTGTGAATGGTTTTCTTGGCAAAGGCAGGATTCCTTACTAGTGCACTAGTGATCTTCAGATTACAACCTTTAGGATTATGTTCCACCTTTGTTAAGGTTATCATTCACAAGTCTTGGGGGTTAGCCGGTTAGGGGTTGAAAATTGTTAAAGTCTTTTAATCACTAAACCAAACTTATATTTACCCGATCAATAAATATTTAAGTTGTCACTTTCAAAGATAATTAAAACAATACTTTATCCAGTTCTCGTTAGTACAAAGTCGTTAAATTCTTAGAGGGTCCCACCCGTCACAGAAGCTGATGGCATGTGAGATCCTTCGGTACGGGAAGCGAGAGTTGAGAGAGGTGGAAGGGATTTCGATCGGAATTTAGCCTCTACATTAATTTAGGAAGATGAAGCAGAGGACCCAGTGCTTAACGAGTGGTTTTGCGGTTGTTTGGGAAGTGGCTGACAAGCAGGACTCAAACTTTCCAATAAGCTACATGACTTGTGCGCATTAGGCTCGACGGCACACTTGTCAATTGGGAGAAGACCGGCTTACGGGCCAGCAGTCCGAAGACACCTTTATGGGGACTCGTACACTTCCCTTGTGCTTGACCCATTTAGTTGCTAGAATGTCATCCCTTGTTTATTCTTTTTCCTATTTCCTAACTCTGAATGGACCGTTCAAAACTGGTTCTCCTCACCAATAGTTAAAACTACTACTACTTTAATATAATTTTTTTACTTATCCGAAGAGTTCTCGAGACCTTCATGTTTTCTAACCTACTATTTTATCTTTTCATTTATTTTTCTTTTAGAACCCTTCGTTTTATTTTCTTTTTCAAAATCTGATTAACAAAAGTGATGAAAGGTTGAGTAGGGGAAAGTGTGTTATCTTGGAATACGATACTCGGTATTTACCCTAGAAACCAATACTATACACATCAGGTTCTCTGCATATGTGTTGGTTTTAATTCTAGGTAATTATGTTTAGTTATAAATTTAAAACTTGTTAACGGTTTAGTAAAAATTCATCTTTTTCCGAAAACCAATGTTTTGAGATTGAAACACCTAAGTTTTTGACACCGGAAAAATGATGACTTTTCTAATTACTAAAACCAGATACATCAGTAAGTAAGCCTTTTATATTTTGTTATTTAAATTTTCCTTGTTGAATCACATGAGAAAATTCTTAATTTAATATATTTATCATCAAGGATGTTTGGATTGTTTATATAACTTTAAAAGTGTGTATTGACCTAGGCTTTTTGAAAACGAGATTTAAAAAAATATTTGGATTAGCTTATATGGTTGGAAAAGCTAATAAGTCAATAAGTTATTTTTTCAAAAGTGTTTAAGTTAGCTTATTCATGTAAAATGACTAAAAAGTATTTTTATATGGGGCAATTACAAATATCCCCCGTACAAACTTTATTAATTACATATATACCCAACCTAAAATATATATTACACATATCCCCTTCCCTTAAACTAAAAATAACATATTTACCCATTTTTAATTGTTTTATTAAAATAAATTATAGATAAACTATTTAACCCTCTCTTTTTTATTTATTAAAAGTTAACACTGTGTACCATAAAGACACCATAACCAACAAAGTATACAATCAGATATAATGGATTTTCATTTGTGCTCTTTTTTTTTTTACATAAAACACATAAACTCCATCTTCATCCTCATACCCATCTTCTTTATCTGATTTCAAGTCAAACCCAAGGTGTAGTTCAAATTAGTTAAAAGGGTTTGTTTGTACATTTCTAGTTGGTTTATGTTTCAACGTAAATTTTGTTCTGAACTAATTCATATCAAATATTATACGTTTTCATCTGTTTATAAAGTTACTCCACGTTTCAACGCTATCGCAACGAATGACGGGTAAACTCAATATTATATTATATATCTAAACTAAAAACCAAGGGTCGTTATATGATAATTGCACCGGGTACTTTTTTTTTGTCCTTTTTGTTAAGGATTGAATTAAGTTGCATCGAAAGCTATTTTTGATTCGGTATAATAAAAACGCTAGAACTGACACATATTATTAAAGACTAAAATAAAGTCAATGAAAAATATATTAAAGACGGGTTTAGAAGACTGATTTTCAAACCCTAAATAAGTATACCAAAGACTGAAAATAAATGTTATCTTAGACTGATTATCAGACTCCATAAGTACATATTAGGGACTAAAATAACTTAGTATCTGATATTAATTCCTAGTCCCTAAAAGTAGTAGATTAGCGACTGAAATCAAGTGGTACTGGGGACTAATTCTCAGTCTTAAAAGCATTTTATTGGAGACTAATTTAATATGGAATCACGACGTAATGAAACATATTAAGGTCACGACAGTTCTGATTAGACAGATGATTTGCAATCCCAAAAGTTATACAATAAAGACTGAAATATCATTGTATATGTGACTGATTTGCAGTCATTGAAGAAATATTTGAAAGATTGAAATGAGGTGGCATAGGAGGACAAATTGAGGATTGAATTTTTTTGTATCTGAGATTAACCATTAACCTTGATGGTGGTATACAATGGGGACTAATTTGCAGTTACTACAACCACTATGTAGGACTATTTATTCGTCACGGGTGGGGGACTAGGAAATCAATCCCGATAACTATTAGGTACTGATTAAAGAGTATTAGGGACTGATTTTTTAGTCCCAGATAACAATATTTTTTGTAGTGACTTTAATCTTTTCACTTTGCAAAACACTCATGTGTTACCCAATGTGATTTCTTTCGACATTTTGTGATTTTATTTTTCCTTTGTGTACATTTCCTATGTATGAGTCAAGTCATATATAAATATATAATACATTATGATTGTACGATATAAATTTGATTTGCTTTACGTTTTGATCCAAAAGCAATGCATATATAGGTTACATTGAGTTAAATTGAATACATTAATACACGCGTTTCATATGATTAACACATGGGCTACTCAATTCGATCTTTAGAACAACCCCGCGGCGAATCACTCGCGGGTCATATTGCTAGTTTATGTTATCTAGTAACTTGTATACACATACATTAACATTCTTTATTTCTTATTTTTCAATATATAATCCCTAGTTACATGTATAATTTCTTTATTTTTCACCCTTAATAAAATTACCTACCTATTATTCTAGCTCTTATTTGCTACTAATACTCCTTAGTTAATTATAAACTTGGACATGCGTAATCACCACATTTCACCTCATAAAAATTTTCCAGCCCAAATCCATCAATGACTCGTATGTCAAATCTCGAGGAACTAAACCCGTGCCATCAAGAAAGTCCAGATCATATGAAGTTCCCATCATTCCCTCCGTACCAATAAGATCCCACTCATAAAAAAATCCAATAAAATTAGAAACAACCATCACCATCCCCTTGGACTTACAATATATATACACACACCTCATTTTCTTCTCTATAATATGATGCAGCCATCATCGATTGTTAGCAACACATCATCAATGAACAACATATAACCACACACACAAAAAGGCGTTTGTTGGCCTCGTTTATGAAAACTGCCAATAAAGCTATAACCAAAACCATCGTATCCTCTGCTGCTTTCCATATTGTCACCACTAGTGACCAACAATAACAAACATAATGAAAATCACAACACCACCTATGTTCATTATCCCAAAACTACAAGCATGATAAGTCGTATACAAATAAACTATTAGCAAGAATCAAGCCATCTAATAAATTGTATATTTTGAATATGTATTTCAAGTCAAAGTCCAAGTCATAGTAAAATTCATAGTCATGGTCATAGTCAAAGTCTAGTAAAGTATTTTATTTCTCTTAATTGTAGTTAATTGTAGGCTAGATTATGTTTCTTCTTTATTGTATATATATATATATATATATATATATATCATGTATGAAGTATGAATGATATGTAGTTTATCATTTTCTTATATGGTATCACAGCCACATACACTCTAACGAGTATTCCACCGATCCGACCTTTCATCCTTTATTTTTTTTCTAACCAAAACTTCACTCCGATGGCATCCCCACTCATTCACACCCGAAACTACAATAGGTCGAGCAATGATACCCGCAAATATCGCTCCTCGGCCTCAAACCCACCATCACAAAACCGCCCCTCCTCCCGGGCAAACAAACCCACAACCCGAGTTCGAACAATCGCACCACTCGGAACAATACCTTTTGCAACTACTGCAACATTCCAGGCATGAAACAAAGGATTGTCGTAAACTTAGTCATTTCCTACGCAATCATCAAGTCTCTACTCAAAGATTCTCATCTACAAATCCAATTGTGAATCATACCTCTCCTCATATCGCGGCTTTAAACCCTCGTGGATGTGGGACACTGGTGCATCCAATCACATTGCCATTAATCAAACTCAGTGCATGTTCTTTCTGAATACGATGGCTTGGATGAGATTGTTTTGGGTGACAGTAAATCACTTCCTATCACACATACTGGCCACACAACTCTTCACACAAACTCACGACCACTGTTCTTAAATAACGTGTTACTTGCTCATAATCTTCGCAATAATCTTATTTCCGTTGTAAAAACTTAGTCGTACTAACCAAGTTTCTGTTGATTTTTTCCATATCATTTCTTGGTTAAGGATCTACGCACGGGGGCGCATCTCATGCGGGGTGTGAACGTCAATGACATTTACTACGGACCAACCACACTCTCTCCTCAAATCAACGCAAAAACAACAGGATCTTTATTCGCGTGGCATCATATCCTTGGACATCCTTCGTTTCAAGTTTTCAAGTCCTTAATTTCTAAATTAGGACTTAATGGTAATAAAGTGTCACCCGAGTCTTTTCATTGTAAATCTTGTTCGTTAAATAAAAGCCACAAATTTCCTTTTGGTAAAGACTCATTTGTTGCAAATAAACCATTACAACTCGTTTACTCAGATGTACGGGGACCAGTCCAAACATCCATTGATGGCTTCAAGTACTATGTCATATTTGTCGATTATTTTTTTAAATACATTTGGTTATATCGAATAAAAAGAAAATCCGATGTCTCCACCCTTTTTTCACAATTCAAATCACTAGTGGAAAAGTTTTTTCAAACACCTCTTATCTCTCTATTTACCGATAATGGCGGAGAATACATTGGTCTTAAACCATTTCTCGCCATCCATGGAATTTCTCACTACACCACCCCCTCATACACCCGAGCAAAACGGAGTTGCCGAACGACGCCACCGACATGTTGAAACAGGTCTTGCCCTAGTCCACTATGCCCACCTACCATCACATTTTTTGTCACATGCTTCCAAGCCGCTACTTATCTAATAAATCGTCTACCAACAACCATCTTGAATAACAAAGCACCTTATGACATGTTGTTCAATGTTGCTCCCACCTACTCCAAACTAAAACCGTTTGGATGTCTTTGTTACCTTGGCTACGCCCATATACTACCTCCAAATTACAATCACGTTCCACCTCATGCATTTTTCTTGGTTATTCCTCTTCCAAATCCACTTACAAATGCTTTGATCCGACTACCAACAAATTGTATCACTTACGACATGTTGAGTTCATTCCACATATTTTCCCTCTTCATGACAAAATCTCCACACCCACTGCCATTTTATTTGAATCCTTTCTAAACCTAAAAACTTTATCACATACTATTTCACCAACCTCACCTAATCCTACATCAACTATTGTCCCACCAACCAACCTCACTTCCACCCACTCACCACCCGCAATCTTACACCAACCTACAACCATTACGTCACATTCACCGAAAACCATCCCACACTTGTAACCCAACATACACCCATTAACACACCTACACCCATGACCATCTGTAACATTACGCATTTATACTTGTACGTTAGATATCATCATTAATAAAAACGTCAAGTTCCATTATTATTGATTGCATTTAATTATTTTTGTGGCATTTTTGGAACCCTAATACTATGATAATTATATATGTATATATATATTAGTGAAAAATGTCAAAATAATAAAAAGCTTGGGCCGGGACTCGAACCCGCGCCCAAGCCGGCTTTTTACACACACCAACACAACCATCTGATCTGCCCATGTCACTTGTTCTAAACCCACCACCTTATTAATATAACACGAATTCAGAATCATCCCAGTTGACTTGGAAACTCAACTGTGATCAACGACTTGCCATAAATCAAATCAATTATCGTGTAATTGATCATGGATTGATTGGGATCGTGATTGCTGGCCTATCACGAGTCATTACACGTTCAATTACCATCCAATTCATACCATTTTTGGCTCGGAGACGCGTCAACCATTAAAGACAAGGTCAAACATACCTAATCAACGATCTAGACCACTACCCTATAAATTGGACACCTCTGGACCATCACAACTCGCCACTCAATCTTTCTCAACCTCTAATTTCTATAAACAATCCTCTGTTCTTGGATTTCTGATCGTGTATTGACTTCGGCATTTGACTGATCAATCCAGTATCCAATTGTGTTTGTAAGTCTGTTTTTGTTGATGGGTTTTGATGTTCGGCATATACACAGCATTAACCCTAAGATTAATTGGGTTAATTTTGTGTAAATTGTCCAATTGGAAAATCTAGGGCTCGTGTATTCAAATTGGGGAAGAACACTGATTTCACCTAGGTTATTTATTTTAAATGAACTGAAACCCAACACAACCACTGGTCTGGACCAAGTGGTTGTGTCTTGTGTCCTCTGATCGGGCCACGCGGGTTCGATCCTCAACAGTTGCAACCTTTTTCTTTTTGTTTTGTTTTAATTAAAAACAATCAAGTTTAATTATATATATTACTTATATTTTATAAATTCTATTTAAAATATTAAAACTCTTTTAAAAAATTCTACAAAAATTATTTTGTGTTAATCTAATGAAAAAGTTTAACATACAATTTTTAGTTTTCAAAAATTTATTTATTTAATATATTTAATAAATAAATCAAGTTTATTCTATTATATTTATAAAATTCTATTAAAATATCAAAACAATTTCATAAATTTCCACAAAAATTATTCTGAGTTTTTATAACAATAAACTTTTCTGAAATAATTTTTATTTCTGAAAAATCATTTATTTAATATTTTTAATCAATTTTTGTTAGTTTTAATCTTAATTTAATCATAATAAATTCAATTTTTAATATTTTTGCACCAAAATTTTATATAAATTATTTCTGATTATTTAGAACAGAAATATAATTTTTAAACTAATAATTCTTTTATTTTAGTATTTTTAAATATTAAAGTTAAATTTTGACAATTTGAAATAAATAGATTTAATATTCTATTTTAAAGAAAATAATTTTATAAAAATTATTTTCATACTTTAAACTCATTATTGTGACCATCTTAAATTTAAATTTTATAAAAAGATTTTTGTTTATTTATTTACTAAATTCCTCTCAATCATCAAACATTTTAATTATTAATCAAACGAGCATTTATCCCCAATTCGAAGCCCTAGAATATATACATTTGTAGACTAGATAGACTTAGACATATTTATTACCTTATTATAGGGTGATACTTGGCATATTTGGGCAACACCACTATTCAATTTTTCAAGAAGTATAACATTTTGCTAAGGTGAGTTTTACATAGCCCATTTTCTATTTATCACCGTTTTTGGGGTGAAACATGTTACAACATTATATATGCAATTCAATCATCAATGTGTCTATGTGTTTTTCTATGTTGCATTATGTCTTGAACATGACTAGGGTAATCACATTTCTAGCATAATCATTAACATTGATCAGCCAATGGTATACATTGATAGATCTATTGGACTGACAATCCCACCCGAATACGTGCCTCCTTCAAAGGTAGCGTGGGTGTTTGTTATCGCATAACATATTCGAGTGAACCATGAGCGTATGGGATGTACCACATTATAACAGTCACAAGGGTTGATTATGCACTCGATTTACTTCTAGTATGTTTTTCACATATGGACTAGACTTGCCATGACACATGAATTGCACAACATTTTTATTCGATTATCAAAACTATGTAATTCTCACCAACTTTTGTTGACCCAAAAATACTTTCAAAATTAACATGTTTCAGGTAACAATAAAGCTGAGGCTTGAGTTTGCATAAGGATTTATCATGAAGTTATTAGAAGATTGTTGCTTATTTGATATCATGTATTTGAATTTCTAGACATCACTTTATTTTGGATTATTATGTATTGAATAAATTATTTAAAATTCAATTTATACCATGTGCTACTGAAACAATCATCAATACGTGACATCCCGATGTTTCCGCCATCGGTTGGGGTGTTACAGATTGGTATCAGAGCCTTGGTTATAGGGAATTAGGTTATTAGAAAATAATCTAGACTATAACCTTAGGGACTTAAACAGTACTTGCTTCTCTTACTTGAAATCCTAATTGCTTCCTTAATCTTATCCCTACCTTATATAACCCTAAGCCTACATGTGACCTACTCTTATTTGTCTGCTGCAATCCTGATCCACCATTAGATTAATAGGACAAAATCCTCAGGTTTAACCTGAACCCCCTTGAGATCTCGTCGAAGTTCTAGATTTTAATAACGAACACGTGCAATCTGGAAGGGTGAACGCCTGTATTCTGAGTCTTCTGTCTAGGCTGGCATTGCGCATATATCCCAATCAGACGAGGGACCGGATGCCTACCTGGGAATTCTCGGGATGAGTGTTCACTTATAGGCTAAAGCATGTCTTCATATGTTATTAGAATCTAGAATCTTTGATAAGTCAACGTTTTCGTTTATTCGTTTTAATTAATGAATAAATGATTACATTCCTTATATAACCTCATTCATTTCATTGTGTCTCTTACAGATCATGCCTCCACGTCGCAGCACTCGCATTAACAATGGTGACAACCAAGACGAAGTGAATAGCAACAACCATGACGCTAACCACAACAACAACAATAACAACAACAACAATGGTGTCGATGCCCAACTGGCTGCGATCATTTCTCAACAAATGGCGCAGCAAATCGCGACTCTGGTTCCCAATTTACTAGCTCAAGTCATCCAGATGAACGGCAACGGGAACGGTAACGACAACGGGAATGGTAATGGTAATGGAAATGGAAACACAACGGAAACGGGAATGGTCTCCCAGCCTGTACCCTTAAGCACTTTAATTCCTGTAATCCCCCAAAGTTCAGTGGAGAAGAAGGAGCTACAGGACTCCTACAATGGTTTGAGGGTATTGAGAATACCTTCATCAACAGTGAATGCCCCGACAACTTTAAGGTTCGTTACGCCATGAGTGTTCTCCACAAACGAGCACTCACTTGGTGGAATGAGAAAAAAGCGCACCCGTGGGGCCGAAGTTGCTCTTGCTATGACATGGGACCAAGTCAAGGAGGTTATGAAGGAAGAGTTTTGTCCTCGCAACGAGGTGAAGAAGCTAGAAGATGAGTTCCACACCCTTGCTCAAGATAGTGGGGAAAACCTTGCCTACAATACCCACTTTCACGAGCTTAGCTTATTGTTGCCTCACAAAGTCACTCCCCTGCCGGTAGCCATCGAGAAGTATATCGGTGGTCTGCCCATGCAAATCCAGGACACGGTGTGGGGAAGGAATCCTGCCACCTTGGAAGAAGCCAAACGTCTGGCGGCTACTCTTACTGATAATCATGTGAAGAACGGTTTTCTCTTCCGCAAGGGCACTAAGAAGACTGTTGCCAAAGACACTCCTCAGCCCGCTATTGAGGTTAAGCCCGAGGCCTCAAGCAACAAGAAGCGTAAGGCTAGGAACTACATGGTTGCTACCACCCCACCTGCAGCACAAAACCCAGCCAAGAAACCATACACCGGACCTCACCCCTTGTGCAACACTTGCAAGTACCATCATCCAGCACAGGTGCCATGTCGCTTTTGTACTAAGTGTCAAAGGTATGGTCACCTTGTGAACATCTGCCGAACTCCTCCTGCTGCCCAAAACAACAATGCCCCAGCTCCTAACCAACAAAACAACAGGCCTGCTCGTGGTCAGTGCTACGAGTGTGGCAGCCCTGATCACTATATCAACAATTGCCCCAATCGTAACCAAAACCAAAACCAGAACCAAAACCTCAACCAAAACCAGAACCGCAACCAGAACCAAGGTGCTCGAGGTCGCGCCTACAATCTCAATGCTAACCAGGCCCGTGACAACAACTAGGTGGTGAATGGTACGTTTCTCATTAATAACCACTATGCATCCATATTATTTGATTCGGGAGCTGATAAGTCATTTGTATCACTGAAGTTTGAACCTTTACTTAACTTACCCCAAACTAACCTAGAGGAACCTTTAGTGGTAGAGGTAGCTAATGGGAAGTCTATCTCGATCGACTCTATTATTCGTAACTGTGTGCTGAATCTCGACGATCATACTTTCTCTATCGATCTCATCCCTATGCATCTTGGAAGTTTTGATGTCATAGTAGGCATGGACTGGTTGTCAACCCATCGTGCTGAAATTCTGTGTTTTGAGAAAGTCATACGCATTCCTCTCGAATCTGGTGAGATTTTGAAGATCTACGGTGAGAAGCCTTGTGGCGAGCTTAAACTCATGTCTTGTACTACTGCCCAGAAATACTTACGAAAGGGGTATACAGCCTTCTTAGCTAACGTGATAGAAAAGAAGGACAAAGGCAAAAGTATCCAAGATATTCCAATCATTCGGGACTATCCTGAAGTCTTTCCAGAGGATTTACCTGATTTGCCTCCTGCCGACAAGTGGAATTTAGAATTGATCTTGTTCCTGGTGCTAATCCTGTCGCTAAAGCTCCTTATCATCTTGCACCCTCTGAGATGCAAGAACTTGCCAGTCAACTACAGGAACTTTCTGATAAAGGTTTCATTCGCCCCAGTTCTTCTCCATGGGGAGCCCCTGTCTTGTTCGTTAGGAAGAAAGATGGATCTCTTAGAATGTGTATCGACTATCGTGAACTCAACAAACTCACCATCAAGAATCGATATCCATTGCCTAGGATTGACGATCTCTTCGATCAACTTCAAGGAGCAACCCACTTCTCGAAGATTGATCTTCGTTCTGGTTATCATCAGCTTAGAGTCCACGATGATGATATTCCCAAGACAGCCTTTCGCACACGCTATGGTCACTATGAATTCATGGTCATGCCTTTTGGATTGACCAACGCTCCCGCAGTGTTTATGGATTTAATGAATCGAGTTTGTAGACCCTACCTCGACAAATTCGTGATCGTTTTCATCGACGACATTTTGATTTACTCTAAATCAAGGGACGATCACGAACAACATCTTCACTCCATCTTGGGTCTCCTAAAGAAAGAACAACTGTATGCCAAGTTCTCAAAATGTGAATTTTGGCTTAAGGAAGTTCAATTTTTGGGACATGTCATTGATATGAACGGGATTCATGTTGATCCTGCAAAGATCGAAGCTGTGAAGAATTGGAGTGTTTCCTAAAACCCCAACAGAAGTTCGTTCTTTCCTTGGTTTGGCTGGTTATTATCGTCGATTCATCGCCAACTTCTCTAAGATCGCTGTTCCTCTCACTGCCTTAACTCACAAGGGTAAACCCTACGAGTGGGGACCAAAGCAAGAGGAAGCATTTGAAACTCTTATGCTGAAACTCTGTGAAGCTCCTATCTTATCTCTACCTGATGGTAATGATGACTTCGTGGTCTATTGTGATGCATCGAACCAAGGTCTTGGTTGTGTTCTCATGCAACGAGGAAAGGTTATTGCTTATGCGTCTAGGCAACTCAAGACTCACGAAAAGAATTATACCACCCATGATCTTGAATTGGGCGCTGTCGTCTTTGCTCTTAAGATTTGGAGACACTATCTTTATGGGACCAAATGTGTGGTGTTCACAGACCACAAAAGTATCCAACATGTCTTCGACCAGAAAAATCTTAACATGAGACAACGACGTTGGGTTGAGTTACTTAACGACTATGATTGCGAAATTCGCTACCATCCTGGCAAGGCGAATGTTGTAGCTGACGTACTTAGTCGTAAAGAGCGTATCAAACTTCAATGTGCGAGAGTTCGTACTGATCTTCAGGATTGCATTCTCCAGGCTCAACATACATCAGTCACCCAAGGTAACATGTACGACGAAATGTCTTGTGGTGCTGAGACTCAACTTGAAACCAAACCTGATGGGCTACTCTATTTTCTTAATCGACTTTGGATTCCCGACCGTGATGACCTTCGTACCTTTCTTATGAACGAGGCTCATAAGTCTCGTTATTCTATTCATCCTGGAGCTGATAATATGTACCAAGATCTTCGTTATTCATATTGGTGGCCTGGTATGAAGAAGGATATTGCTCTTTTCGTTGCAAAATTCCTCACTTGTTCAAAGGTCAAGGCTGAACACCAACGACCATCTGGTATGCTCAAACAACCATAAATTCCTGTATGGAAATGGGAGAGCATCGCTATGGACTTCATCACCAAACTCCCTCGTACACCCAAAGGTTTTGATAGTATTTGGGTAATCGTCGATCGTTTGACCAAGTCAGCCCACTTCTTACCTATTCGTGAGAAGTATTCTGTGGAAAGGTTGGCAAAGATGTACGTAAGTGAAATCGTATGTCGTCATGGTATACCTTTGGACATTATCTTTGATCGTGATGGTCGTTTCACCTCTCACTTTTGGGATTCTTTACAAGATGCTTTGGGTACTAAGTTGAACCTGAGTACTGCTTATCACCCTCAAACAGATGGTCAGACTGAACGGACCATCCAAACACTTGAGGATATGCTCAGGGCATGTGTCATCGATTTTGGTGGCGCATGGGATTCTCATCTCCCTTTGGTTGAGTTTTCATACAACAATAGTTATCATGCCAGCATTAACATGGCTCCTTTCGAGGCACTCTATGGTCGTAAATGTCGTTCACCTGTCTGTTGGACTGAGGTTGGTGAAGCCCGTATCACTGGACCCGAACTAATCCAGGAAACCACAGACAAAATCCAACTCATTCAGGATAATCTCCTCAAGGCTAGAAGTCGTCAGAAGAGTTATGCTGATAAACGTCGTAAACCCTTGGAATTTCAAGTTGGGGACCTTGTACTTCTTAAGGTATCCCTTGGAAAGGAGTGATTCGTTTCGGTAGAAAGGGAAAACTAGCTCCTCGATACGTAGGCCCATTCAAAATTCTTGACAGGATTGGAAAAGTGGCTTACAAACTTGATCTTCCACCTGATCTAAGCAATGTTCACCCGACTTTTCATGTTTCGAATCTCAAGAAATGCTTAGCAGATGAGAACCTCCATGTTCCTCTTGAAGATGTGCAAATCAATGAAACTATGCACATTATCGATAAACCCGTCGAGATTGTTGATACTGGAGTCAAGAAACTCAAGCGCAGTCGCATTCCGATCGTTAAGGTTCGTTGGGAATCTAAACGAGGTCCAGAGTTCACTTGGGAACGTAAAGATCAGATGAAGTCTAAGTACCCACATCTTTTTCCACCAGACTCTCCAACTCCAACTTCGGGACGAAGTTCCTAAAAGTAGGGGAGACTGTAACATTACGCATTTATACTTGTACGTTACATATCATCATTAATAAAAACGTCAAGTTCCATTATTATTGATTGCATTTAATTATTTTTGTGGCATTTTTGGAACCCTAATACTATGATAATTATATATGTATATATATATTAGTGAAAAATGTCAAAATAATAAAAAGCTTGGACCGGGATTCGAACCCGCGTCCCAAGCCGGCTTTTTACACACACCAACACAACCATCTGATCTGCCCATGTCACTTGTTCTAAACCCACCACCTTATTAATATAACACGAATTCAGAATCATCCCACTTGACTTGGAAAGTCAACTGTGATCAACGACTTGCCATAAATCAAATCAATTATCGTGTAATTGATCATGGATTGATTGGGATCGTGATTGCCGGCCTATCACGAGTCATTACACGTTCAATTACCATCCAATTCATACCATTTTTGGCTCGGAGACGCGTCAACCATTAAAGACAAGGTCAAACATACCTAATCAACGATCTAGACCACTACCCTATAAATTGGACACCTCTGGACCATCACAACTCGCCACTCAATCTTTCTCAACCTCCAATTTCTATAAACAATCCTCTGTTCTTGGATTTCTGATCGTGTATTGACTTCGGCATTTGACTGATCAATCCAGTATCCAATTGTGTTTGTAAGTCTGTTTTTGTTGATGGGTTTTGATGTTCGGCATATACACAACATTAACCCTAAGATTAATTGGGTTAATGTTGTGTAAATTGTCCAATTAGAAAATCTAGGGCTCGTGTATTCAAATTGGGGAAGAACACTGATTTCACCTAGGTTATTTATTTTAAATGAACTGAAACCCAACACAACCACTGGTCTGGACCAAGTGGTTGTGTCTGGTGTCCTCTGACCGAGCCGCGCGGGTTCGATCCTCAGCAGTTGCAACCTTTTTCCTTTTGTTTTGTTTTAATTAAAAACAATCAAGTTTAATTATATATATTACTTATATTTTATAAATTCATTTTAAAATATTAAAACTCTTTTAAAAAATTCTACAAAAATTATTTTGTGTTAATCTAATGAAAAAGTTTAACATACAATTTTTAGTATTCAAAAATTTATTTATTTAATATATTTAATAAATAAATCAAGTTTATTCTATTATATTTAGAAAATTCTATTAAAATATCAAAACAATTTCATAAATTTCCACAAAAATTATTCTGAGTTTTTATAACAATAAACTTTTCTGAAATGATTTTTATTTCTGAAAAATCATTTATTTAATATTTTTAATCAATTTTTGTTAGTTTTAATCTTAATTTAATCATAATAAATTCAATTTTTAATATTTTTGCACCAAAATTTTATATAAATTATTTCTGATTATTTAGAACAGAAATATAATTTTTAAACTAATAATTCTTTTATTTTAGTATTTTTAAATATTAAAGTTAAATTTTGACAATTTGAAATAAATAGATTTAATATTCTATTTTAAAGAAAATAATTTTATAAAAATTATTTTCATACTTTAAACTCATTATTGTGACCATCTTAAATTTAAATTTTATAAAAAGATTTTTGTTTATTTATTTACTAAATTCCTCTCAATCATCAAACATTTTAATTATTAATCAAACGAGCATTTATCCCCAATTCGAAGCCCTAGAATATATACATTTGTAGACTAGATAGACTTAGACATATTATTATAGGGTGATACTTGGCATATTTGGGCAACACCACTATTCAATTTTTCAAGAAGTATAACATTTTGCTAAGGTGAGTTTTACATAGCCCCTTTTCTATTTATCACCGTTTTTGGGGTGAAACATGTTACAACATTATATATGCAATTCAATCATCAATGTGTCTATGTGTTTTTCTATGTTGCATTATGTCTTGAACATGACTAGGGTAATCACAATTCTAGCATAATCATTAACATTGATCAGCCGACGGTATACATTGATAGATCTATTGGACTGACAATCCCACCCGGATACGTGCCTCCTACAAAGGTAGCGTGGGTGTTTGTTATCGCATAACATATTCGAGTGAACCATGAGCGTATGGGATGTACCACATTATAACAGTCACAAGGGTTGATTATGCACTCGATTTACTTCTTGTATGTTTTCACATATGGACTAGACTTGACATGACACATGAATTGCACAGCATTTTTATTCGACTATCAAAACCTATGTAATTCTCACCAACTTTTGTTGACCCAAAAATACTTTCAAAATTAACTTGTTTCAGGTAACAATGAAGCTGAGGCTTGAGTTTGCATAAGGATTTATCATGAAGTTATTATTTGAAGTAATTAGAAAATTCTCTCGATCTTACGATGATTCCATTAAAGGTTACAACTTTAAATCTCGTTCTAATGTTAGAGATTCCGATGATTTTGGACTGTTTTTCAGTAATATTAACATCTAGTATTATGTTTTATTAACTTGTATTATGTTTTATTAAAGGTAGTGTGTGATGTACGTTAGGTTTAGTGAATGTGAATGTGAATGTGAATGTGAATGTGTGATGTGTGTTAGGTTTAGGTTTTATTAACTTGGATTTGTTTGTGATGAGTTTTTTTTAAAACTGGTTGAGTTTTTGAAGCCGACTAGCTTGAAGGCCGAGTTAGGGTGGTCGGAGTTGTCTCCGGCGACATCATACGCCGGTGTTGTTATTACACCGAACCATGACCTTCAAAACATGAATTTAATGGAATAAATGCTAATTTGTTTGATGAAAAAAATGTTTTCATGAATGTTAAAGTAATTGATATGAAGAGAATGAATATCACCAAAAACTTTCAGAATTCAGAAGATGGAAGACAACCCTTCGATTTCGAGTCGGATGTTCTACTCACCGGTTAGGATGTATCTCTTATTTTCCCGAATAATCTGTTTGATTTCGTCAAGTCATTGATGTTAATTTGTTTGATTTGGATTCGTTTGATTATCCAATGACAACCAGAGAGCTGAATTTTATTGATTGGAACTGAAATGTTTCTGTAGATGCAATGGAGTTCGTTTCAGGGCCTTAACTATTTTATCATGGCATGATTTTTGGTCAGAAGTTAGCTAACCTAATATGTGATTTTATATATTTTTGTAGATTTTTCTAAACTCGTTTGATGTGATTTTGTTATTGTATACATGACCGACTAAATGGTAACGTGTCAAGAGGGTGGATATAGTCATTTGTAAAATTGTGCTTCAATAAATAAGCCTTTCTGCACCTAATTACTTACTTTCTGAAGATGGAGACTTTACTTGATGATAGTGTTGGCCAAAATGTCGAGTTAGAATTTGAAAGGGGCGGCACATCTTTGATCGTTCAGTTGGTGGTGAGTGACCGGTCTCTTATGTCCATGTCTTATGCTTTACATATATTTAACTTATGTTCTTTATTTCAAGTTGAAGATTTACACTCCATAACACCCAACTACTTTTTGGAAGTTTGCGGTGGGGTTATACACCCGCTCTCGTATCAACAAGCTAGGAATTTTCGTTTTCACTGTGGTCTTGTATATGTGGCAGAACCTGGG
Source organism: Ambrosia x helenae (assembly GCA_030844895.1). Lineage (NCBI taxonomy): Eukaryota > Viridiplantae > Streptophyta > Magnoliopsida > Asterales > Asteraceae > Ambrosia > Ambrosia x helenae. The sequence goes on along the minus strand of CM061230.1, from coordinate 90,055,326 downwards.
TAACTTCTTTGATAAATTGTTAAAAGTTTTTTTTAGCACATTACTAAATGTCTAAATCACTACCTTCAATCCATGACTAAATGCAAGGGAAATAACAAGGTTTATCTTTGCTCTACTTTTGGAAATGAAATGTTTAACCATTTTATTTTATATCTGCAGTTACATGCTTTACAAAGCCGAGGTCCCACGACATGCCATTATCAAGAGATTAGCCAACAAAAATGTTTCAAATCTTGAGAAGTTCATTAGTGTTCTATCCAAGCTCTCTTGAGGAACTCGGGTTCCGTTGGTATAAATAAACTACAAAAATCGCCATATAAGGAAGGTATTCCAATACAAATATATCATTCCTTTTACGTTTTTTTTGTTATTGATAGAAGCATGTTGCAGTCTTTTTTACTTTCTTCTGGTTGCAGTCTGTTCTTGTTACAGTAGATTGCCATGAGTGGTATGCTTCCCCTCAAATATATACCCGTGATGACACTTTTGGCCTTTGGATAGGAAAGTCGGCCATGACCTCCAATTCCCAACTTATGTCTTCTGGAATTATACAAGTTGCTAATGGTATTGCCAACATGGACATTAGTAGCTCTGGGCATGTTCAAGAGGAATCTAAGAGTGGAACAACAAAGAGTAGAGTGGGTGAAAAAAGAAGCATCTGCTAATGATACTGTGATTGTTGAGGTAGAAGATTCAAGAATGTACGAACCTAGTTATAGTTGGATTGATAGCTAGTGCCTCATATTATATGTTGCGAAGATTTTTATTATGACCCATATCAATATATCATTGTATTTGATTTTGAAATAGATTTATTGATATATATATATATATATATATTATATATATATATATATATATATATATATATATGAATCCTAAATATATCAGTAATTTTCTATCAATCCTCAAACATGTATTTTACATTTGTTATTTTTTTCAAAGAAAAATAATGTTTTTTTCACATGGGTTTTCAAAGGTTTTCTCAACTCAAGCAGGTTTTCATTTTATAGTTGACCTTATATATATATATATATATATATATATATATTATATATATATATATATATATATATAGGTAGGTAGAGGATCCGGTAGGAAAACTGTTTGTGTAGGAAGTGTAGGAAGTATTTTCAACCATTAGATCAAATCTGATTAAATCTTTAGATGAAGGGCATTATAGACTTTTTGTCTATTATTTTATTTATTACAAACCATTAAATTAGCAACTAACATTTAGATATTTATGAAGATTAATCATCCTAAATTAACTAATTATTCATTATTTTTTATAAGAATCATAAGATATTCATATAAATAAGTTGATCAATACCCAAAAACTTGTTCGATTCTTCAAACATATAAACCCATTTCCATCACTTTTTTGATTATTTAAGTCATGGCAGAAGGTTAACATTAGGAGTGTTTTATAATAACGTCAGGAGTGTTTTATAATAAAAGAGAAACTGGTATGCATTAATAAGGAGTGTTTTTATAATATTATCGGGAGTGTTTTATAATAACATCAACAGTGTTATATTGAAACTAAACATAGTAGAACTGTTTTAAACAGATATGAATCATGTTTAGTAAAAAAAAACACTATTATTCGGTTAGATCAGCAAAAAAAAAAAAAAAAGAAAGAAAAGAAAAGAAAACACTATTACTTTAAACCCACTATTATAGAAGATGAAGAATAACCAGTGCAAAGAAGGTTTTGTAGTTCTATTTGTTTTTTTCTTTTTGAAAGATGAACAAGTTTAAATGTATGAGAGAGATTATAATCACTAATAATATTTAAGATTAAAATTAAGATGAGAGAGAGGGGACATGATTTAAGGGTGAGAGTCAAATGGTTTCTATATCAAAATACAAGAAATGACATTACTACCCTCATTTAAAACACATATTGGACCATCGTACCTTAATTATTAAAATATAATTAGTAGAATCTTAAAAAACCCAAAATTTTTAATCTCAACCATCTATTTTTAGATCCAATGATTGAAAACACTTCCTACACAAATCAATTTTTCTAGAGGAACCTTACCCTATATATATATAATCCTGAATAAAATCAGTAATTTTATAATTTTGTTTTTATTTTTTTGGTCAAAAAAGATGACATACATAGTGTGTCGTAAAAAGATGGCACCCAAAAAAAGTGTCATAAACGTGTGTCAAAAAAGAGTGTCATAAGCGCATGTCATAAACAGATGACACGCAAAAAAATGTCATGTAAAATTATGACATCGTCATCATTGATATTTTTGTGTCATTAAACTCCTTTCTTGATATGTAATGCGCGTCAAGAAATGTCTTTTTTTTTTTCAAGCGGTGTATTGAGCTTGGTTATGAATGATTCATAGTATCCATATCAAAGATATCATAATCAAATTACATATGTATGCTACAGTATCCTTGGTCTGCTTTTATGAATGACACATGAGATTAAATGTTATGATTTATAGGATACATGCATGTCAAACACATCATAATCACATGTATAGTATATGTGCATGTCAGCATGTGCATGACCCACAAACTGGGGACTTTGAATAAGTGCATGATAAGGAAAAAAGTCTTGCAGGCCTGTGAGGATGCATCAACCAACACCATTCATTTAGCACATGATGCACTTTCACTTGAGATTTTGTTTACTGTAGTCTTTAGTTAGTCACTATTCTTCGTTCGCTTCTTTACCAAGTAATTATTTACAACAATATTGTTTATAATAATTCTTTCTTATATCTTTTCAACCACAAAACGATGGCTGTGTGTATGATAAATTTTGAAGTGGAATAATAATAAGAGAAAGTATAGGATACAAAGTATTCTTAACCTACAAAGTGTAAAAAGCCACCACAGTCTGACACGTGTAAACCCTAGTTAATTCTAACTAACCCAATCCTAACCCAATCCAGTTTGATTTAAAAGGGGAAAAAGGTAATGATCCTTCATATCATTTTTAATCGTTCATTAACCACCACCACCACCACCACCACCACCACCTGACCCAACCGCCGGACCAAAGCCTCACCGATCCCTCTCTCCTCTAACCTCCGACGCCTTCAAAACCCTTCACGTTGTTTGCCTTCAAAACCCTTCACGTTGTTCGCCTTCAACCCGACCTCAATCGTGGCTCAGATCTAGTCATTTCCTCTATCAAGACAACCAAGAAGCCAATATCTCTGTGTCTCTGGCTAATCACAAAACAAAGGAAAAAGAAGAAAAAAAAGAAAAAAAAAAACAACCAATCCATAAAAACATTACCTCAAGTGTGTGTGAATATAGTTGTTTTGTTTGTTTGAGGAAAACAGAGTAAAATAGGGGGAAAAGTGAGGAAAAGGTGAGTTTTTATTTATACTAAATGCTTTTTACAAAACCAAATGCGTTTTACAAAATACAGTGCGTTTTACAAAAAAAACAAATGCGTTTTTACAAAAACCAAGTGCGTTTTACAAAAACCAAGTGCGTTTTATAAAAAAACCAAATGCGTTTTTGTAAAAACCAGTTTAAATAGTGTTTAAAAAACCAAATGCGTTTTATAAAAAAATCAAATGCGTTTTATAAAAAACCAAATGCGTTTTATAAAAAACCAAATGCGTTTTATGATTTTCTGTTTAACAGTTTCTGATCTTCGCGTCTGAAACTTTTTTGAAAGCCATTTTTTCTTTAATTCTTCTTTTATTATCAACATCGTTCGTTTTCTGTGAATAATACATGCATTAATGGTGATTTTTGAATATGATTCTACTAATTTTATCAATTGAATTTTCATACTCTGTTTTTTCTTTTTCTGCAAATACATTTTGATTTTGTTTGTAATCGAATGTTTTTTATTGTTTAATCATTCTGAACGTTTAATCGAGTTGAAAACAATGAAAAATCAGGTTCAATCGTTGAAAATTTTTGCATCGATTATGTCTGTTGTTATGATTTCACAGAAATTTAAACGTGTGTTTTTTCCTAATTTACCCTTGGTTAGATTAACCCAAATATGATTAGGATTGTTAATTACCATCTTGCCACCGCCTAAATCTAATGGCTGAGAATGCTTCTTACACTTTGTACGTTAAGGAACTTTGTACGTTAGCCTCTCTCTAATAATAATAATAATAATAATCTGATCAAACTTCATCATCCTTTGATTGTCAAGTGTATCTAACGTTTTCGTTTAACAAATTACAAAAAGAAGTAATAAGATGTATTTATTTTCTTTTGTTATGAGTGGGATTTTATTGGTATAGACGGTCTTTTGTTTGTATTTTCCTTTTCATTGAAAAATCAATATCAAATTGTTTTGTTTTTGCAGAAAGTATTTTATATGAAATACTAGTTTATACCTTGGGAGCGTCCGAGATTGAAAAATCTAATATGACTTTTGAAATTAAACATCTATTAAGAGTGCTATTCATATAGAGCAATAAATGAGTTCAACAATGATATATGCTGCAATAGGAGCCGGTTCTCTCTTTGGAGGAGCCGGGTTTATTCCCACGGGAGGCATGTGATGGATACCCCCACCCTTGTGGTGGGGTAGGTGGTTGAGAAGTGATGGAGAGACCCTTGACCTTGTGGTCATGGGTTCGACTCCTGATCCCTCCAGGTTATACCGGTTCACTACCGTCGTGTCTTCGGGCAGGTTTGTGGGCCGGTTTTCCCTGAAACAGGAGACGGGTGGGCCGAAGGGCTCTGTCCGTACGACTAGAGGCCGTCTGGGGCCCCTTTCGGCCATTGGAGGCCGCGTACAGAATACCCGGCAATACTTTAGTTAAACGTTAAAAAAAGGGATAATCTAAGGCCTATAATGAGTTTGACTAAAATTGTGATTTAAGAGTATTAATTAAACTATTGACAATGTTTTAATTGGTTAATTGGATAATCATACCAAATTATTTAAGCCAATCAAATGATCTTTTTTGTTAAAGAACACTGATGAGATAAGTTGTCCAGCTGCCAAGAAGTCCATAGAATTTTGTAGCACAAATCCTAAGACCATACATAGTTGAGAGAAAGAGAATGGTAGTGTTAAGAGCACTTGTGCCACCTGCATTGCATAAACACATAACATTGAAGACTCATAAAAGAAAGATATTATTTTATATATACATGCATACATATAGTGAGTTATGTTTTGTTTACTTGATTTGAAGAACAACTAAACCAAGCATCCCAAGCAGACCCTCCATGCAAAAGAGCATTTTTAATGGAGAAAACTAAGTGATCTTCTTCTACTTCTTCCTTACTCCCTCCTTCCTGGTCATTTTCATAAACATTATTTGATGATATAATGGAGTCTTCTGCTTGTTTCTAACCTGACATTTTCTTTTATTACTGCTGCTTAAAACTACCCTTTTTTATCTTTTCTAAACAGATCTGCTAACACATGTAACGGCAAATATATAAGAATTAACAAATGCCCATTACATATCCAAAGATTACAACAAAATAACAACATAAAGTTTCTTTTACCTTAACAACTCTCCATGTCAAACAACCACTTAACCTAACAATGATCGTGTGATTTAACAGAAACATTATAACATGAAAATATTCAAACAAATACCTAAAGCTTGCCCTTTACACTCCGCTTAAACCACGTCTCTTCTTGATCGATCTCTTCAACCGTCTTCTTCTCCTGACCCTTCTCCACGTCACCTTCCCCACTTTTCCTCCCATTCCCTCACTAATGTCCTGTTGTCAACAGAGAAGATATTGTGTATTATTAAAAATGACACATTGAGCTGGTACAAACTTCAATGTTGTAATCAATCTCAATAGAAGATACAAAGAGAGTAACTAGATCAAAGTTAAACTTCAAATCAAACATCCATCTTTCCCTATATATGCCCTTGTAATGGTTTTCAAAGTTAATATATCTCCACAAATAATACATAGCAATGTGTTTGGAAACTTGATTTAACCAAAACTCAAATCTATGTTACCTTATTAAGGAGGAAACATGTCTAAAAAAGTAATTATACACACATTTTAAGATAAGAGTTGAAGGGAGTCTTCACAAATCTCCAATCTTTGATCATTTTATTCCCTTTATACCCTTATGTACATCCTATAATGCTTATTGTATATGTGTGTAATACACACTAAATATCCATCTCAACATGTGTAACTACACACGTTCATACATCATCATTATGAGAGTTAATTCATCATCAATCGATGTATATAAATGCGACATTGATTAACTGAAATTGTTTTGTGAATTGGTCAGGGGACCGCTACAAACCTTTTGTCTCTCTTTAGTCAATACAAATACAATCCGATGCCGATTTTGCTTCCAATTGTGAAATTTGATGGAACGAAGACCGCACTGGGGTGTCGGTGCTGGAGCTCCGGTGTATCGCTGCCTAAGATTGAGGTTATTTATAGTTTTATAAATCACTTATATGTATGTATATATCTTTCATTCGATCGCGTATTGTAACTTTTATTTTGGGTTTCAATTGTGTGTTGGAAATTATAATTGTGAATTCAATTATTGACAGGTCCTTAAGTTGGCTAAGAAGATAAGAAAGGATTACAAGAAAACTACAATCTTGCCTTCGAAGCCTTCCAATGATGAATAAACGTTCCATTCTTCACCGATTAAGGTATGAAACTAATGCTTTTTGGTTTCAGTTTGTGTAGTTAAGTTGGTGTATATATTAGTGAAAGTAATGGTATTATTATTTGATAATTAAAATCTTTAAATTTGTGATTAAGGCAGACGAAGTTTAGAAGCCATATGTTTGTTGTTTGGTGTATATATTTAAATTTGTGATTAAGGGAGACGAAGTTTAAAATCATTTGGTTATCATCTACTTGGTGTTGTTGAGGAGATTATAATTGTTTGATGTCTAATTTTCATGTTTTGGTTTGTTGGCTTATCTTTTGCATACAAAGGTGTACATTTCCTACACTTAAACTTATCATATAGAAAATTGTTTGTACGTACACATGTTTAACATCACAACGTGCGTCCCGCTGCAACGCGTGGGTCAACTCACTAGTGTTTATAAAACCATAGAAATATAAGCTTACATCATACCTTGCATCAACTGGAGAAATATATAACGACACCTTTTTGGCAAACTCTTTATTTATTTTCTGGAAAAAAAAAGATGAATATCATGTTGTATTTATCTTTGAATTTTGATAAACAAAAGTTGAGCTGAAGATAACATTCAGCCTTTAATAATAGAGGGGGTTAAAATATGGACAAAGCATCCACTGCAATTTTTGCGTTCTCCAAGTTTCTTGTCATCACTATCAATATTCTGTAGTACCAATTCTCCATTCACTACTAGAAAAAACACCCTTTTTGACGCGCATTGTGCGTCATAATAAGGTGTTTATGACATACAAAAAAGTGTCAAGGAAGGACATGTCATAAAATTTTTATGGCATGCAAGCGCGTGTCATCTTTTAATGACACACCTTTATGACACTCATTTTGTGTGTCATGCTTTTTCTACCTAAACAAAATTCTGCAAAATTACTAATAACCCTGGATTTATATTTATATTTATAATAACAAAATCAATAAATTTCATAATAAAACTGCATATATTATATATACCACCAAAAAAACTCATTACAATATAAGCATTTGTCAAATCCTACCACAAATATTAGACGGTTACAAAAATATTGTGTTAATACATTACGTTAGTCTAGATCTAAACATACGAATCACTTGAAAATAAAGGTTGCGGCATAACTTGACCATTCTTCACGAATGATATCAATATCCGCATCCGTGTAGCATCTACTCCTCCCCCAACCCGAGGCAACAATTAAATCAATAAGATGAAAGGTTAAGGTTTGTGATGATTTTAGTTTCAAGAAAATAAGGGTGGCTAGAATTGGACTCAATCAACTTCCATTAACTTACATGGTTTAAGTATGAATTAAATATAATTTATTTGCAGCAAGTTATTTTAAGCATTGGGCATCCACTTGAAGCCTTTATTTGGCGTTTTCTTCCGTTAACTTCTGCTTCTATCAAGTTAGTCATAAGCAATATACCTTAACATGTCGATGAACCAAAGAAGAGGATCCTGCCAGACGCAATAACTAAACTGGTGAACAGGAAACATCTTAATTACTTTAAACACGTTTCAATTAGTTTACGTAGGAAATTGTTTATACGACTAATTATTAAGCAGATGAATTATTTCTTAATTTGCATACATATTGAGAGTATGAAAGCTAATCTTAACCTTACAATCTTAGTTAAGGTTGCTACCTAAATTAAATTCTAAAATGTAAGTGGCTAACTAAAAGTTTGAACCTATTTTCTTTTCTTACAAATGTAAACGCCTAAGTTAACCAAAGTGCACAAACGGTACTACACATACTCAAACATATCAAATTAGACAAACATGCCTCATAAGTTCAATTCAAATGATTTTAAATCAAGTGCCAACTACTCAACAATTATCGCCTCATGTGCAAGTAGCCTACTAACAAACACATGAATTATAATCTAGCACATTCTCAAACATATTAAACAAAACTTTTGTTTTTACGTAAATTTAAAAGCACATAACTTTAACAACTTTATTTTGGCAAATTGCACTTAAATACCACTATAGTTACTTTAAGAAGGCATATCCAAGTATATAAGAAACTTTTATATAAACAAGACTTGAGTGAATTATTAGTATAACTTGTGATTAACACATTTATAAAAGACAATGTGACAGGAAGCCATAAAACATCACCTTAAGAAGAATCCAATGAATAAAACACAAGTGCGACCAATAAAGACTTACATGTAAGGCCCTGCAGCAAACAAAACAACATATGATACTTAAAATTAATAAACATACCTCGTAGTTTTGTCGTCTATGCACATATGGATCACTAATAACACCTAACTCGTACACTTTTACTTTTTCCATGCCCAACACCCCGTTCACAAGCTTGACACCACCTCGCCAAACACGTCGATCACCCACTAGTCGACTAGATTGACTACTACCTCTCCCAACACGTTGTGCACAAGCTTGACCACCACCTCAATCCAACACCTCGACCACTAGCATGAGAACTACCTTGACCCATAGTGCACTAAAAGTAAGTCAACCATTAGATAAGTCAGAACACACAAATTAGTTTCAGATTTCATGCACAATGTGTTCTCAAATGCCTTCCAAAACTGTTTGCCCTCCATTTATTTATTCTATCGATTATTTTTTTAACATAAATATTAACCTCTCTATGTCTCTAATGTTAGGGGCCCTATATTTTGGGAGGCCTCAAGCCCTAGCTTGGGTTAGTTATATTGTAAAGTCGGCCCTGATTATAAACGAAGATCCGAGGCACACAAAACACCTAAAGAACCAAAGAGATATAACTCAACTCCCAACCAAACCAAAACAAAACAGATCAGATCAGATCCAAATTAACCATCTATATATCAAACGGGGCAATCAATCAATATGGAAGTCCCTAAAATCATCATAATTAAATTAAAAAACTGCTCAAAATCTACTCATCATCTTATAACAAACTCGGGTATTTGACTGCAAGCAAAGTACCCCAAAATTATACGGTTATCAAACTTCTTAATATTAGGCATGAATAGGGCAAAACGGAATTAACAATCACAAAGCAAAATAAAGCAAAACATGAGCTAAACTATACTAACATTAAACCTAATATGAACAATAAAATTATAAAACCATATAACAGAACAGAAGAAAAAACTAACCTAAAATGAACATTCACTGTTGAGAAGGAAAAGAGGGTATGTTTGACAGTTGCGAAGGAAAAGAGGAAGATGGTAGGGAGGCCGCAGGTTTTAGGGGTGACGGTGGAGGCTGGTAATGGTGGCAGCCGAAATGGGGTGTAGTGGTGGTGGAGGCTTGTAACTGGCCGTCACAGTGGAGGAGGTTTTTTATAGGTGGAGCAAGGTGCGAGTGATGGTTCTTGATGACAGCGGTTTTGGGGGTGGATGAATAATGGGGCGGAGTAACTATTGCAGTGAGTGCAGAGATGAGAGTTAAGGTTTTATTAGAGAATGAATAATGGGGCGGGAGATTGAATAGATGAGGAGGGAGGACAAAATTTTGAAAGATTATATTATAACATAAAAACATGACACACATGTTTTGATGGTTTCATGTTTTTTTTTATTTTATGAAAGTAAATTAATAACACACAAAAATGCGTGTCATGAATTTATTATATTTTAGAAATCATGGCATTTCTATTATGACACGCATTTTTTAGTGTCATTAATGGGCGTGTGTCATTGTTCGCGTGTCAAGATATGTACATTTTTTAGTAGTGCTTATAAACAAAACAACAGCCGTGTAAATATAACTAGAAGGAACCCGCGCGTTGCGGCGGGGTTGCATTTGCGTTTAGCCAATCACATTGTGGGTGTTGTGCATTATACACACATCATAGATGACTAATCAAATCTTCATCTCCCTTTTTTGCTTTTCTATTTTTTTTTGTTTTGTAATGCGAATTTCTTCATGGTATCTACCGAAGCAATCATCTTTTATTTTTTTTAATAGAAAGTTATTGAAAGAATGCATTAATCATTTATGTTTCATGTCTGTTTTATGCAAAATACATTAATGTAGCCTAAAGATAACCATTTCTTTCTCAAACCAATGTAGGTTCTAAACCGATCCGGGTTTTTTAAGAAGGATTAGAACCGGTTTTTGTTTCTGGCCAAACAGGTATAGGCTAGAAACCAGAGTGGGCCAAAAATAAACCGAAACTCCGATAACCGATTGGTTTACCCGCGTGTTGCCGCGGGATCCAAATACAAATTGCAATACAACAATGTGATTATTTACAAAACGCAAAAATGCAGATTCAATAGTACACCTTGGTACCCAATGTTGTGGTTCGAATAAGCCCTTCTGAAATAAATATTTATCTACTCGTTAAGTGTCAGGTTACTAAGTTGCCATATTAACTTCTATCAAGCCAGAGTATATATTGGATCCACTAAAGCACCCATTTCTTATGCATTCTCTAGGCATTCGTCTATTTCCCCTTTCAACACATTTCCAAATCTAAATAATAACCAACACATGACACAATGCTTAGAAAAAAATAAAAATAAATGATCTTAGCAAGTATATATGACATAGTTTAAAGCATACAAACCAATCCATGAGTACGTACCATGGCATAAGAATTAGAAACAAATACAATCTACAAACTGATTAGCCGATATGTAAGAAGAAAGGCAATTACATCACAAAAAACCAATGAAATCAAGTACAAAGAGAATACTACCATTTCAATATCATATCAACAGCTTTTCTTTTCATAATTTCCCGTGCACGTTGCGGCGCAAACATGTTAAATCACAAAAGAAATCGCCAAGCTAAAATTATCAAAACAATTTACTGGCATATGACGGCGTGTTGCTGGAGACACTTTAAACTCGGGTGGCGCTTGTTTTCATACCATTTAATTCAACATCCACAATGCAATTCCACTAACAATATATTACTTCTATTTCATTCTCTAACTGGTGTGCCCAATTTTCCAATTTGTAGATGTACAATAATAAATTGTGTAATAAACACAACTTATCACATTTTTTAATTTAAAAAAAAAACAAAAAAAATAATAATAAGGAAAATCCTTGACATTACTATGCTGATCCCTTTTAAACATCAATTGATCTTAAGTTGCACAAAAAATAATCAAAGTGTTTGATAAAGGAATTGATTTTGAAGAAAATAATTGATTTATAGAAAATTAAATAGGATTTCAATAAATGTTGTACAAGAGGGCATAAAAGGAAGAAATTGGACAAAAATTATAAATTTATACTAAGACTCTTGATATGCCATCTTAAAAAAGATGTAAATTTACCTTCTTACCCATCAAGCACCTATTATATAGTAGTATAGATAAAAGGTATGTGGGACAATATAGACGACGACTTTAAAATAAATAAATTGTGATTGAACTATTGTATCTATTAACACCATCAATAGTTATCAATCATCAGTATCACATTCAGATGTAGATAAACACTACCAACCGGTTATACATGTATATAAACTAAGGAGGGTTTATTAGATAAATGTTGTCCGCGTTTTAGAGACGAAATCATTAAGAAGGATACGCGGAGATCGTAAACATGGTGGAGGTGTGTCGGTGGACACCAAGAGTCACCGACCTCTTTTCTCTCTACTAATCAAAATTAACATTCGTATAACTAATTAACAACAAATTAAACCATACAGAACATCAAAATCCAAATAAAAACAATTCAAAAACTAATAATAAATAAAAAACTGGAATTATTACTATTATTAGGTTAATAAGTAATGACGTGATAATGAGCAAATAAGAAAAAAAAAATACCTGTGCCGATTATTATTGTGAGCTTCTCGAGATTGAACTTTTGTTTCTAATTTGTATGTATGATCGATTTTTAGGGCTTTTCATTATTCGACACTTCTGTTTGATTGTACGATGGTTGTTCCACCTGTTAGGGCAAGAGCAGATTATGATTATCTTATTAAGCTTCGTTTGATCGGCGGTAGAAAACAATTTGATTAATTTGATTATATAAACCCTAGATCTGAAAGCATAGTAGTTGAAATTGATCGTTAATAATATATACCTTTAAAAGATGAACTTATTGAAGGAATAGGATCTGTTGATTGAGTTCTGATTGACAGTGTTTTTTTTTTTTTTTGGATTTTTGAGGTTTTTGTGTTCGTCCAAGTCAAATGTTTAGGTTGAGGTTCTCTTGATGATGCAGCGCAAGTCTTGCCTCAATTCATCGCATTCCATCTGCAGATCTTCGTTCTCTTCCTTAACTTCCTCAAACTTATTAAACAAATCATGTGATCTCTTCTTCTCTTTCGATATCTCGCTCTCTCAAATCTGAACCCCGACATCACCATCGCTTGAAACAGATCACCCATTGAAGATCAAGCAAGGGAAACAAATTGATGTAGTTCTTAGGAAACAAACATTGATGTACTAACCAATAAAATTACTTTTCCTTAAATTACAATTGTATGTAACTAATTTGAGATTAATCTAATAATAAGAAATTGCAAATAAGAATCTAAAGATCTTAATTGAAACATGAGAAGAGAATATATATAAATTAAAATGAAAAAGTACCACACCACAATGAAAATCTACTAGCGGTGATGTTCAAAAACCCAAAACACAAACGTAGGGAAGAGAGACGCATCACACATGTCATCATTGAAGCGGTTCACAAATATGGAAGGCACAACACAGGTCCAACGTGTAACGACTAAACGAAGTAAAAATTAATAGAATAGTGTTGGGCCACCTTAAGGTGTAGCCCAATATCCTTACCCGGATATAGAATTTAGACCCACTCGGCCCAATTAAGTTAGATAAGCCCAATATGTATCCGGCCCATTAATAGAATTATTAGACCCGATAGAGTGGGCCAAGTTTTGAGTCCTAAATGAAACATAAATATGGGCCGATAAATACAACTTTGCTGGGCCAAGTAATTGGGTCCGGTTATTAACATTGGGCCGATATTAAGGAGATAATCAAGCCCACTCTCTTGTTTAAACCAACCGGCCTCTTGGAAGTTTAAAAGGTGGCCGCCAATCTCAGAGGAGATCTCCACCTATGCACTCAATCTCCCCACAAAACAACACCTAGACACCCTAACCACTTATAAACCTATAGGCCACTATCAAAAACCGTTCACTTCATCTTCTCCAAACATGCAAACTACCCTTTTCCTCCCTACACCTCAACCGGAAACCACCACCTCTTATTAAAACATCAACTTCCTCCATCTAAAAATAGGCTACGGTTATATATATAACCGGCCGATTATATTAAATCCGGGTAAGTTTCTAACCCTTAACTTGTAGGAAATACGAGCGCCAAGCTGTAATGGCCAGCTTACGTACGTATCTATATACCTAAGCTGTAATGGTCAGCTAACTAATATATGTATGTTTGTAATCGTGATTATGTGTTAAACAGGTGGTCTGAATAGTTTCTGAGCAACTCGTCAACTTTAGAAATCAAGTGGAAGAACAACAAGTGAGTGTTTGCACCCCATAATAGCTTTTAAATGTTTCGGGGTAGATGTATGTTTGTTTGTCTTTGAAATTCATTGATTGATCATGATCCAATAGAAGTAATAGAAACCGGTCGGATAGAAACTACGTAGAGTGGATCCATTCGGTATCAAAGAGTATAGACCCGGGCCGATTAGAGGCTACGGGACCATGCATAATCGATCTATACTCAAAAATAGAATGACCGGACGATTACATGCATGTGTCTAAAAAGATTGTTAAAGCCTTGGCATCACTCACTAGTTTCGACTAACGTATTTTAAACATACATTTCAGGAGATTATCATGGAACCCGAGCTCAGTTATGGTGTTAGTGAACTTATCGAGTGAAGTTTGATGTTTATAAATAAAGTTGAATCATGTTGTAGTGTGACGTTTTCGAAAATAAAGGTTGTAAAGGCTTCGGCCAAACAATGGTTTGAAAGTATGGTTTGATGTATAATATAACTATGTTTTTGAGTTAAAAGTGTTGTTGTTGATTTATACAAAAATCGGCTTTAATGAAAGCGAGTTAAACGATGAAAACTAGTTAGGAAACTAACTACCAATCGGTAATGACTCGGTGAAAATCGGGTCGTTACACAACGCTTCCATAGACAGCCGTATAGCCGCCGCTAACAGCAGGGCAATAACCTCTTCTCTGTAGAAATAAACCACCCCTTTCTCTTTCTATGTTTCCTCTCTACAAAATCAAACCAGCTGGGAACCTCATTTACGGGACCGTACTTATAGAAGATAGAGATTGTTATGCAGATTTAATTTCAAACACTTGTAACTAGAGTAATCAAGATCCATATCTATCTATATATATAAAAGAAAACGTATATGCTGACGTGGCGTGCAATGGAGGCCTCAACCTCCCCTTGATAGTGCCATGTGACATCATAATTGAAAGATTTTAGTGTTTTTGAACTATTTCCTTTTTTAATTAAAAAAAAAGATAAACATAAAACCGTAAATAAATTGAGTTATTTTAGGAAAAAAAGAATTTAAAAATAACTTTAAAATTTTCTCTCTCATGTTTCCTCCCATAATTTTTAAACGTTTATATCTTTTATATACGAGATTTTTTAAAGAAAAAAATTACACCAAATTAACGAGCGTTTTATTATCTTTCCAACGAGTACCATAGTCCTATATAAAAAACGGAGAAAAATCGACTATTTTTTGTGGGGTTTCGTTCATATAGGAAAAAAACACACAAAGTGTTCATGTTATTCATTAATCATGTTTTTTTCTTTTAAAACCAGGTTCTTATCTACGATGTTTAAAATCAGCTCAATCGTCATGTTATCATTGGAATTTTACTAGGTATACTTCATCAAGAGAAGTTAGGAGAAAGAATCGCGCAACACTTCAACACATGGTGTCACCTTATAGCAAGGTTATTTTTTTATTTATTTAATTACAAGAGTAATAATTATTACTATTAGTATTAGTATTATTAGAATGGTTATATTTTTCAACCCCGGGACACTCCCGAAAAGAATTGATAGTTGCTGACGTGGCGTTCAATTGTGGCCTCAACCATCTCTTGATTATGCCACGTGACATAATGAGATGCAATGATTACAACTTCCAACTTAAGTGTTTGTTTAGTTGATTAGGTTAAGAATTATAAGAGCCATTAGAATATGAGAAATTAGAGAGATGTGATGAGTTTTTTAATAGTTGCAGCTTACATAAGTGATTCTTTAGATGATTACTGATTACGTTTTAGATTAGGGAATATGAGTTATTATTGATTAGAATACTATGAACATGCAATGATTGAGAGATTTTGTGGTTAGTTAACTTGAGCCATTTGCAATAGGTTATCACGTAAAATTAGATTTTTCAACCCCAGGACCCTCCCGGGGTAATCAGCTAGTACATATATATGATTTAATTTATGCATATATGCTTGACTTACCTATGATTGCCATGTCCAAGGCAAATAAATTTCTTTAATATCTGAATGTAAATAGGTTATCCTCAAAGCTATGCTGCAAGTAAAGGTTATTATTATGATTATTAAGCAACGATGGATAAGAGGATGATTGGAAGAAGGGAGGGGTTTTTTTAGGGTTTGTGATGAAACAAGGAAAAGAAAAGGCTTTATATATTATGGTGTTTTTTTTTTTAAATCTCACAAGAAGCCACGTGCAACATTCAAGGGGTGGGGGTTACCCCCATTGAATGTCATGTCATTAAGGGGCTATTTTTTTATATATAGTTGTTGATGTAACGAATAATCAAATTAGTTTTATCAAAATGTTTGAATATTTATAGGGAAAAAAATGAAGACTCTTTTAATAATTTTACAACTATACCAATAATTAAGTAATCGTTTATATTAAGTAGAAGGGTAAAACAAGTAAATGACAAAATTTTATATTTGTATTTGATTACCTCCCCCTCTCCTCTTTAAATCCATCCATTTTAGAAGGAAAGTTAGGAGAGATTATTATAAAATCTTTTTTCTTTTCTTTCCACTTCCTTCAATTAAATATTTCAAGAACACGTACAATGTTTTTTGGTTTCTTTTCACTTCTCTCATTAAAAAGGATTCGGAACACAATGTTAGAGCTATCATGTAATCGATATTGAATATAAGGTCTGGTTAACAGGCTAAATACATGGCTTGTGGTGGAGCCACCAAGGGGTGTAGTTGGCAGCCTTAGCTAAGCACTTAAAGAGGAAAGTGTTGGAACCATTATGGACTAGCATGACCATCATGACTCATTCTCTTGATAATTGGGTCCATGTAGCACTCGTGGCCTTGTTCCTTCATTTTCATGCATATCACCACAATCTAATTAGAACATGCATGCATTCTAGGCTAAGCCATTTGCATATATATGATTCTACTAAAGTGATAGAAAAGTACATCCTCCTTTATAATACCCTTTTCTTTTTCCTATTTGACCAATTGGTTATGTGGCCTACTTAATGTAGAGATATACCACTAATTAGGATAGAACGTGGATGTGTATGAACTATCATCATCGGACTGGAATATAAAATTAATTAGGATACTAGAGATTGTGAAAGTAACAAATAAAATAATATTTCGCAAAGATTAGGGGTCTGAACAAGTCGACCCACTTGCAAGCTATTCGAAATTGGATTGCTAAAAGCTCAAATCAAACCAAGCCCAAACCTAATTTAGGTCATTTAATTTAAAAGGTCGATCACGAGCTTCATACATCGAGCATGATTATATGATGACTAAGTGAGCCTTTTTTATATAAATATAATAGTATATAACTTCATAGAAAATTTTAATATATATATATATATATATATATAGTTTTAGGTTCTTGTATAAAGGATATATTTCGTAAGAAGGATTAAGAATTGACATGTTGGCATCATGTTTTGGATTTAGGAATGATGTTTTAGGTTGTTTTAACTTGAAAAACACCAAACACAACAATCTAAAACACAATGCAATGTAATATAGTCATTAAATTTAAAAAAACAGCTAAAACACACTACTTAACACTTAAAACACGCTGCTTAATGTTCCTAGCATGGTGTTTTAAGTTTTAAGCTTCAAATACATTGTTTTTAGTTTTTAATTGTTATGTTTGGTGTTTTTCTAGGCAAAACAATCCAAAACATCATGACTAAGTTCAAAAAATAATGCCTACATATCAATTTTTAAATCCTTCTCACACTTCTCACGAAATATGACATTTGTACAGGAACCCCACCCTATATATACACACATATAATATAATTTTTTTTTATAAAACTGAGGTATATTTTCATTTCTTAAACTTGTTAAGTTACATCAAAATAGAATGCAGACGGGCAACAAGTTGCGCCACCACCCCTTTCTGAATTGCAAACCCTAATCTACCAAATGCAAACTCATGGCCCCTTAAAGATGCACTATTGATGTGGATAACCCGTTGGACCCTGGTCAAGAAACGAATAGCTTCTGGTACTAGTGAGCCTCATCCCAAATCGAGCTCAAGCTCTTTCATGTAAAGCGATTCGAGCATAAGCATATATAGTCACATGGTCGTCTTTTTGAGGCCCTGCGTAGCGCACCCGGATGTCGGCCAACATGTTCCGCTTATGATATCGGTCACTGGTTTCATCTTGCCTTGGACTGACAACATCTCTCAGCAAGTGGTGCGCTTGTCAAATAGACATGACTAGGCACATACACTTTTAAATCAACCAGAGGTGTCCCCCATAAAATCCTGGACTAACCATTGAACCCAAACGTTCAAGCACAAATTCTAGCAAAACGACCTTCGAACGTTTGTTTCGTAACATTATGCCAGCTATACCTTGTTATATATATCGTGATGATTATTGTGTGTGACTTAATGACACAAATCGTTAAAGATTTATGACATTCATTAGCTAACTTGGCAAGTTGATAAAAGATTGGTTTCTTGACTTTCTTCGTTAAGCTATCATATTTTTTTCCCACTCTAGGTAATGGTAAAATGAGACTTTTGGTGAGGTCGGACGCACTCTTAGTTACAAATTGTAAATGATGCATCAACTTATATTGCATGGGTTAACGGATTGTGTTAGGGCCGTCTCTGATAACACTAAAAAAATTTGGGTCTCGGGCGAAAAAAAAAAATTATGGGCCCAAAATTTTGTAAAGAGGAATTAATTAAAAAAATAAATAAATATGGTACTAGAGCTAATGATTGAACTTGAAACCTCTACATTAAGGCTATGGGGTATGGGCTCGGGGAAGGGGCTCGGCATCCCACCTGGACCATTTTGCCGAAGGGGAACACCGCCCCCCCCCCCCCCCGACCCACCGACGGCAAAGGCGGGGAAATCTCCCCGAAGGTGCCGACCCATTTTCCAATGCTTGGTCTGATGTGTGTGGCTAAAGATGGAGGTTTTTGTTTTTTTTTTTTTTTTTTCACTTAAAATAATAGAAGGGGGAAGGGGGAACCATTTCCCCTAGAAAGGGGAGGGGAAGGGGGAAATGACGTGGCGCTGACGTGGACAAGGGGGAAGGAAGAGGGAAGGGTGACCACACCCCATAGCCTAAATAAGCATAGTTTTTCCAACTCCACTATCAAAATTTTAATATATAAAAAACAAATATATATCCTAAATATAGAATTTAATATATATATATATGTGTGTGTATTTTTAAAAAGTTTGGGCCCATTTGAGGGTCGGGCCCTGAGCCGGTGACCATCCAGCCCATGCTCAGGGCCGGCCCTGGATTGTGCCCCTCATTGGGTAAAGCAGGCAGACCCGGAAACATAACAATAACAACCATACCTAGTTACCAAAAGGCCTGTGGCCTGATGGTATTAATGTGTTCGATAAAGCTTTACCTTATCAAATAGTGAGGGAATCAAATCCCGTAATTAACAAAAAAAAATAATCGTTCAAAAAAACAACCATACCTAGTTAGATTACAAGTCTATGTTTTAACAACTGAAAACATAAACGGTGCTTTAATATTATTGCAGTGATTCGTCAAATCGTCAATTAGATAGATGTTTTTTTTTAATATTTTTTTGGAAGATAAGAAATTCAATAAAAAAAAGGGCAAACTATCAAGACCTGTCGTCAATTAGAGATGCACAAAAACCAGTTTCAGAACCAAGCCGTCCAAACCTACCCGAACTGGTCTGGGACCGGCATATTCCAAACCGGTCTGGCCAGGTTCTAGGTCCAAACCGCCGGTTCCCTTCTGTTCCTCTTTAACCCGAGCTGAACCGGTTACGTCACACCCCAACCGATGGCGGAATACATCGGGGCGAGACTTGGGATAAATTGTTCAAAGACTTCATGACACTAGAATTCGTGACAATATAATTTAAAGATAAAATTTCATTCATAACATAATCGTTGTCTAAAAGATAAAGAAATACAAATTGTTTCATGAAAAGGAAAGTATAACATCAAAACATAGAAAATTAAACTAGTTGCGAGTTTCTAGTCCAATCCTAAGTAGTTTTCTTGATAAACCTGCATTAGACATTTCCTGCAACATGTATAAAATATCCGTCAACACATAAAGCATTGGTGAGCATACTAGTTTGAGTCTAAGTACATAGTATAGAAAAGTCTACTTGAATCATCATGTTATAGGCATATGCACGTAGAACCATACAAACGGCAACAACACTCGATAACACAAAAGACTTCATCTTATCATGACCCATAAAGGGGGCGGCGTGTCAACCTATAGCGCTATACATGTAAGTGGGTTGTTAACTAATCGTACATTTGTATGTAAGACTTTGAATTCTAGCATGGCATAGCATAATAGCATTTAGATTGAGCATAATAGTTTTTAAGAGTATAAAATCGTTTAAGTTTTGATAGTGATACATGTTGAGCCCCAAAGAATAAAGAATAAAAGGGGGACAAGTATGAACTCGCCTTTGGTGCGTCTTGATATAGTTCCAAGATAAGTCTTGGTAGTTTAAGCTTTAGCTCCGATTAACTAGAATTAAAGAATTAGAGGGTCTTAGGTTCGAGTTTAGATTATAGATTCATGAGAGTCATGCAAGCCTTTTAGGCCAACCAAGCACAAATTGCCTTTAGGGCAATCCGGATGGTCATGAGATTAAGCTAGACCAAACACAAAATCATCCTAGATGATTCGGATGGTATAAAGTTAGGAATGTGAATCCATTTGATAGGTTCGTGTCATAACCACTTCGTTTATGGAATAAACGTGGGTTTTGGACACGGGATTTCCCCTTTCTAGTGTGGATAAATCCGTAGCACAAGAAGGGTCAAGAGAGTTGGTAAGGTAGGGTGTAACCACAAACCTTTCAAAAGATTATTAATAGGATAATAAGATAGAAGATTGAAAGTAAGTTTATAATAATATATAATATAACCAAAAAGTTTAGGTAAAGATTGGTGACTCCTTTGGATGAGCCTTCGCTCTCCTTGTTCAACCAATACCATATCACAAATCCACCTAACATTAGATGGTTAGTGGACTTTGTTGGTCTCTTGGAACATAAAAAACAAATCAGAAAGTAGACACCTTTGAGACCTCTTTTAGGTGTTCTACCCTTATCTCACTTCTGTGGATAATTATAGGGAAGATCCTAGAGGTTTCTCCAAGGAGTCATGAGTAGAAAAGAAGAAGAAAAACAGAGAATAAAGTGGAGGTTTAGGCTCAAGAACTTACTGTTGTGAATCAGGAAGTTCTTTGAGAAAACCTTGAATATTTGAGAGTTTTTGGGAGAGATGAGAGATGAACAAAAGATTAAGAAGTGGAGAGGAGGTGTATTTATAAGTGGGTTAAGATGGTAGGGTATTAAATAGAGTTATTAGGGTGGTTGGGAGGAGATTAAGTGGGGTTAAGTTTAATTGTTTTTTTTTTTTTTTTGTTGAACGGCCAACAAAACATTTATTCAACAGGCTAACAAGATGCTAGCGCACAAAATCCGAGTACATAATCCGAAAACCAAAAAACAATCCAAACACTAACCCATTCTAACAATATCAAACCTACTCCAAGAGTCCCAAGTCATGCCTAACATCTTCCCACGATTGGAAATCCATAAGTAGCTCATTATCTTTATCTCCTCAAAAACATTCCGAGCCACAATCGCCTTTTGATTAAATATTAGGTCGTTCCGTGCTTTCCACAAACTCCAAAAAGTCGTCAACACCACGCCATAAAACGCTTTCTTTGCCCGCCTGTTTGTTATAGCCGTCTTGTAATACCAAAGAATATCCCGAACATGAAAAGCGATCAGGTTTGGAACCCGACACCACGCCCAAATCGCCTGCCATATATCCATTGTCACCACACAACCCGTAAACAAGTGCTCCACAGACTCAATATTTTCATCACACATTCTGCAGAACAAGGAGTCTACGTGAATGTTTCTTCTAGCTAACGCATCCGCAGTTGGGAGACGATCAAGAAACGCTCTCCAAGCCACCATCCCCACCTTCCTAGGGACCCAATTGCACCATTCAAAGACCTCTTCAGGTATAGTAAAAGTCTGCTGAATGATCCGATCCTTCACTGCCCGCACCTCAAATTTACCCGAATCGTTGAAGTTTGCTGTCCAGACATCAGCAGCAGGACATATGGTGTCACACCCTCAAAATCCACTTGCGGAGTTTTACCGCGAGGCGCATGACAAACCAGGATCCAAACCAGCGATCACAATAAACAAGTCTAAAATGAACATAATGCAATTTCAAAACACTGTTTAAAATTTCCGATTACAGCGGAAGCTTATTCAAAACAATATTCAATAGTAAACCAATGTTCAACGTTTGTAAAACCATGCATCCCTAACTAGACGTCGTGCAGACGCGTGCGCCCTAGTCCAGTCGTGCTACCTTAGCGACCTGAGAAAATATGTAAAAGTTTACGTCAGCACAAAAATGCTGGTGAGTTTACAGGTTTTGTAATCCAAGTACCAAGTCAACCTGTCCATACTATAACAAATCGAAAACCAGTGTACGCTAGCTAGGCGTATGTTTAGTTACTACCACGATTGGAAAACCATTACTAACTCGTAAACCAAATATGTGCCCGATGTAGTAAACCTGTTGTTCCTGTTGTTCCTGTATGAGACAATATGCACCCGCCGACCCTCCAAGTCGACGAGCGGGGTTGGTCACTCCCAATAGCGCTATTCACATAAAAGAGGGGCCGTAAACTCACCTTAAGTTGCGTTACTTCGTAATACGAATAATTCAGCAGCTATGCTAGTCCCGTAAAGCGGCGACCTAACATATGACAGTTACAAGCACTTAGACTAATAACCCGCAGGTTAGTTAGTCCCTAGATGTCCAGACCATAACCAAGTTCGTTTGAAAACACCGTGACTGTTTAACTGACCCAAAGTACAAGACTCGACATCCCATTGGTGACCTGAGACTCCCCGTGTTATGCTTACACTCTCAAACATACAATCATGCAATCACACTTAACATACGTTAACGTCAACAACTTATAGCACGTAGTTCACGTATCATGTAATTACATCCAAACATATGTTACCATGTTATTAGATATGTTACGGGGTTCCTAGCATGTTCCTAGATATCAAATCGGGTCTCGAAATGCTAATTCACACTTACAGTAGCAGTATACGCGATTAGGAAAAGTCAACTAGCATTTAGGTTGGTCAACAGGCATTTAGGAAGGCTATTCGCCTCTATTATAGGCGATTAGGGCTATACCATATGTAATTCTATGAGCTTATAGGCGATTAGGCTATCCCACATGCAATTCAGGGCTTAACTAGCATTTAGGATCGTAAATGCATGAAGTAAAGGGGAATAGGATCCTATTCGCCTATACTATAGGCGATTAGGGCTCCCCTTCAGGCGAATGGGCTCCTAATCGCCTATAGTATAGGGGATTAGGATTCCTATTCGCCTATAGCACGTCTGTTCCGGTTTTTCGCGCGTTTAACACTCCAAATCCAATCCAGAACGTGTGTAAACATCAAACATCAATCAAATAACTATATCAAACATATATTAATCAAAATCCTTCGTTTAACCTTGTTTTATCAGCCCTGCATGCAATCATGTATCCCAAAAACAACACATATAGCATGAATCATCATATTAACATGCATAACCGTAACCCTAATTAACAATAACTCAGATTCATCATTATGATAACATTATTAATCTGACACTACCCTAATAACATGTTAATCATCTCCTTGAATCATAAAAACCCTATCTTTTCATTGAAAACCCACATATAACATGCATGCTATTTAAAATCCAATTAACAACGATTATCAACGATTTTTAAAAGACTCAGACGTTTATAAACAGGTCTGGACCACTAGGGATTCAATGAAAACGTTAATTAAGGTTGCATGGATGAAAACCACACCTTAGATTTGTGATAGAATGATGAATTAAGCTTGAAACCTTGTGTTTTGATCCAAAATCGTGTTCCAGAGGTTGTGTGTGTGTTGGGGCGGGTTATGGGACGACTAGGGTTAATAATATGATGTTTAGGAGGTCAAGTATTGTATTTATAGGCGTTTTTAGTCGTCCAGCACGTTATAGGCGATTACGCAGCATTATCAGGCGAATAGGGATCCTATTCGCCCTTAGTATAGGCGAATAGGGCCTATTCGCCCCTATGGGGACCATACTCGCCTACCCTATAGGCGAATACAGCCCCTATTCGCCTATAGGGTCTGGTTCAGCATAATTGGCACGTTAAACTCCGTTTTAACATATGTTAACACATTTTCACGTACCGACAAGTCACATAATGATTGTAAACACATAATACTTGCAAACAAACACATTCACACTCGTTCACCAATTCCCGGGACTCGAGACTTGTATGTTCCGTATGACCTGACGATCCTACAAATCGTCACCGTTTGTACACTTGGTTAAGGACTGACATCTAATGAACCTCTAGACCAACATCCAATGATCTTCTAGACTAATCCGATAGTTCCCGAACCATAACACGACTTAACTAACCCAGTTAAGTATAATATACGCGTGACTCGCTAAGGTAGACTTTTATCTAGACAACGTTGTTAACCAGAATTTGCCGGGTGTCACATCATCCCCACGTTAAAAGAATTTTCGTCCCGAAAATTGCACAAGTACCAAAAGGAATAACGAAGGAAACAACAAAAGATAGAAACCAAAAATAGAAACCAAAAAAGAGAGGTTTACCCGAGTTGTCACATCATCCCCACGTTAAAAGGAATCTCGCCCCGAGATTCATTCAGCTGCAGAAGAGACATATCTCGACTCGAACGCTTCCTTAGGAAAGAGATGAGGATACTTAGACTTCATCTGATCCTCCCGTTCCCAAGTGTACTCTGGTCCCCGGTTCGAGTTCCAGCGAACCTTCACAATGCGAATCTTGCTATGACGTAGGCTACGAATCTTGTAATCCAGAATCTCCACAGGTTCTTCCACAATCCGAAGACGATCATCCACCTTGATCTCTTCCAGTGGAACGATGAGAGACTCGTCCGCCAGACACTTCTTCAGGTTGGACACATGGAAGACGTTATGTACGTTACCGAGCTCCGTCGGTAAATCAAGACGATATGCCACCGGTCCAATCCGTTCCAGGATTGTAAATGGACCGACATAACGAGGGTTGAGTTTGCCACGCTTCCCAAAGCGTATGACGCCCTTCCATGGTGAAACTTTCAGAAGTACTTTGTCATCAACTTGGAATTCCAATGGTTTGCGACGCTGATCGGCATAACTCTTTTGCCGGTCCCGTGCCGCTGCTAACCGGTTACGAATCTGTACGATCTTTTCCGAAGTTTCGTACACTAGCTCAGGCCCAGTGAGTTGACTCTCACCCACTTCAGCCCAACAAAGAGGAGAACGGCATTTCCGTCCGTACAGTGCCTCGAACGGAGCCGCCTTGATGCTCGTGTGATAACTGTTGTTGTACGAGAATTCCACTAACGGTAAATGAGCTTCCCAACCTTTGCCAAAATCGATCACACATGCCCGCAGCATGTCTTCCAAAGTTTGAATCGTGCGCTCACTCTGACCGTCAGTCTGTGGGTGATAAGCTGTACTCATGTCTAGTTGGGTACCCAAAGCCTTGTGCAAAGACTTCCAGAAGTGAGAAGTAAAATGGGAGTCACGATCCGAGATAATAGAAACTGGCACCCCGTGCTTAGAAACAACTTCCTTCAGATAAAGACGAGCCAAACGGTCCATGGTGTCAGTCTCTTTAATAGCGAGAAAATGGGCTGATTTCGTCAACCGATCAACAATCACCCATATCTTATCATTCCCGCTCGGTGACTTAGGAAGTTGCGTGACAAAATCCATTGTAATCCGTTCCCATTTCCACTCCGGAATTTCAGGTTGTTGCAAGAGACCCGACGGTTTCTGGTATTCCACTTTGACCTTAGCACAGGTCAAGCATTTGCTCACGTATGAGGCTATATCCGACCTCATGTTTGGCCACCAGTAAACCACCTTCAGATCTTGGTACATCTTATCCGAACCAGGGTGAATAGAATACCGGGACTTATGAGCCTCATCTAGAACAAGCTCCCGTAGTCCCCCGAATAAAGGAACCCATATGCGTTCTGCGAAGTAGTGCAGGCCATCAGGCCTTCGCTCGAGGTGTTTGTCGGCACCGTGCATAGTTTCAGCATTAAGGTTTTCCTCCTTCAAAGCTTCTAGCTGCGCAGAACGGAGTTGATCAGGTAGAGACGAATGAATGGTGAGTTGCAACGCCCGAACGCGACGAGGTTTAGTTGATTCCTTCCTGCTCAAGGCGTCTGCTACAACATTCGCCTTGCCAGGATGGTACTTAATGGCGCAATCATAGTCGTTCAGGAGTTCAATCCAACGACGCTGTCGTATGTTCAAATGTTGTTGGTCGAAAATATGTTGAAGACTCTTGTGATCGGTGTAGATGGTGCATTTGGTACCGTACAAGTAATGTCTCCAAATTTCAACGCGAATATCACTGCACCCAACTCCAAGTCATGGGTGGTGTAGTTCTTCTCGTGCACCTTGAGTTGACGAGAAGCATACGCAATCACTTTCTCGCGTTGCATCAACACGCAACCGAGGCCATGAATAGAGGCATCACAGTAAACAACGAAATCATCAGGGCCTTCAGGTAAAGACAAAATAGGAGCAGAACAAAGTTTAGACTTCAGTTCTTGAAATGCCGACTCTTGTGGTTCACCCCAGTCGAATTTTCTATCCTTCTGTGTGAGAGTGGTGAGGGGTTGAGCGATCTTCGAGAACCCCTGAATGAAACGACGATAGTAACCCGCAAGGCCTAGGAATTGCCGCACCTCAGTTGGCGTCTTTGGTGCTTCCCAGTCCTTAATCGCTTCGATCTTAGCTGGATCGACATGAATTCCCAGTTCATTTACCACATGTCCTAGGAATTGGACTTCGCGTAACCAAAAGTCACACTTTGAGAACTTAGCGTAAAGTTGTTCCCGTCGCAAAAGTTCCAAAAACTAACCGCAGATGTTCCTCGTATTCGGTCTTGTTCTTAGAGTAAATCAGAATATCATCAATAAACACGATGACGAACTTGTCAAGATATGGTTTGCAAAT
Source organism: Ambrosia x helenae (assembly GCA_030844895.1). Classification (NCBI taxonomy): domain Eukaryota; kingdom Viridiplantae; phylum Streptophyta; class Magnoliopsida; order Asterales; family Asteraceae; genus Ambrosia; species Ambrosia x helenae. The sequence goes on along the minus strand of CM061230.1, from coordinate 90,028,210 downwards.
GCGGTTCATCAAATCCATGAAAACCGCCGGTGCGTTTGTAAGACCGAATGGCATGACCAAGAACTCATAATGGCCATAACGTGTACGAAAGGCAGTCTTTGCAACGTCAGCTTCCCTTACCCGCAACTGGTGATAACCGGACCTCAAGTCAATCTTGGAGTAGTAGCTAGAACCCTGGAGTTGGTCGAATAGATCATCAATACGTGGAAGAGGATAACGGTTCTTGACGGTCAATTTGTCAGTTCTCTGTAATCCACACACAGTCGGAAACTTCCATCCTTCTTCTTGACGAATAGAATCGGGGCTCCCCAAGGGGAAGAACTTGGTCTGATGAAACCCTTGTCCAAGAGTTCCTGTAACTGGCTAGACAATTCCTGCATCTCGGGAGGTGCAAGACGGTAGGGGGCCCGAGCAATAGGAGCAGCCCCTGGTACAAGATCAATACCGAACTCAACCTGACGATGGGGAGGAAGACCAGATAAATCATCGGGAAAAACATCAGGAAACTCGCGTACAACTGGAATATCGTCGATCTTCTTATCATCGCAAGAGGAAACAGATAAAAGTGCCAAAACGGCCGAGTAACCCTTTCGAAGACACTTAAGGGCTTTCATGCTAGAGATGATATTTAGCGGAACACCACCCTTGATACCGTACACAGAAAGGAATTCTCCATCAGGAAGAGGAATCCGAATAACCTTGTCGTAACAAACAATCTCCGCGCGATACAGGGACAACCAATCCATGCCTACAACGACGTCAAAACTACCCAAAGGTACCGGCATAAGGTCGATGGGGAACGATAAACCCGACAACTCTAATTGACACTCCCGAAGGATACTAGTAGCTTCAATCTTTTTACCGTCAGCCAACTCAATAATATACTTAGCCTCTAATGGTACGGGTACTACATCTAGCAGTCGACTAACTTCCATGGATACAAAACTCTTGTCGGCACCAGAATCAAATAAAACACTAACAGAGCGATTATTGAGAAGGAACGTACCGGTAACTGTGTCAGGATCCTGTCTAGCCTCAGCGGCTCCAATGACGAAGGCACGTGCATTCCTACCGCCGCCCCCGTTGTTTCCGTTACCGTTGTTCCCGCCCTGCTTCAGTTTCGGGCAATCCTTCTTGTAATGACCGGTCTCACCACAGTTGTAACATCCTTGTCTTCCTGTTGTTCCCTGAACAGTAGGAGCCGGGGTATTGCTTGGGGCCTGGGTCGATGGAAGTGTAGCCCGACAATCTTTAGCAAAATGCCCAATTCGCTGGCAGCGATGACAACGGTTACTTTCGCAGTTCCCTTGATGATGACGTCCACACTTGTTACATTTGGGCAGTTTCCCCGCATAACCACCCTGTTTGTTACCCGAAGAAGAAGAACCCCCATTATCGAACCTCTTACCCTGCTGTGCTGGCCCAGATCCTTTCCCTTCATTATCCCACTTGCGCTTGTTGTTCTCTGGGGCCTTGACAGTCGAACCCTTGGCAGGCAAAATACCCTCATTCACCTTCAAATTGGTCATCCTATGAGCCGATCGGACCACCTCTGAGTATGTAGGATGATTTCCCGCAGCTACCAACCCTGCGATTTCTGGCACTAACCCCGAGATATAATGCTCAATCCTCCTGTATTCTGGCACATGCAGATCGGGACACAGCACTACCAACTCATTACGCCTCACAGTATACTTCTCAATTTCAGACCCAGACATCTTGAGGTTCCACACCTCGTGCTCTAACTTCTGCACCTCTTCCCTCGGACAGTACTCTCGCTTCAACAGTTGAACAAAGTTTTCCCAAGGCATAGCATACGCCTCCCCAATACCCATATTCTGGGTGATGTTATTCCACCAGGTCAGAGCGACATCCTGGAATAACGCAGCAGCATACTTAACTCGATCCTTTGGGAGACAGTTGCACATCAGAAACACTGACTCCACCTTCTCCAGCCACCTAAGCAAGCTCACCGCACCCTCAGTGCCAGAGAATTCCTGGGGCTTACAGTCCCGAAACATCTTGTAGGTACACATAGGTGGGGGTGGGTTAACAGGACCACCTGAAATGAAAGACAGCTGCTGCAGCAGGTCTGCAATCTGCTGCAGTTCAGCAGTGTTTAACGCTGTTTGACGCCAATCCCACGTGACCTGCGTACCTTGTAACGAGGTCTGTATACGATCAGCAACCAGACACACCTTATTTTTCTCCAAGGCAAACAGGTTCGGGTACTTATTACACAGCGCGTCATCTGTTATCCACCAATCCAGCCAGAAATTTATACCCGAGCCACACCTCAAGCTCGCTTTAAACTGCTTCTGTGGTTCCAAATTCAAATTGGCTAGCAGCCTCGGAACACTTGCAATTTGTTTCCAAACCCCTCCCATGGAAAGCTTGACCGGAATGTAAGACCACCCTCGACCACTACCATGTATGGACCATACGACCTTCCGCCATAAATCATTTTGGTTTGTCTTAAAACGCCACCACCACTTGGATAGGAGGCTCAAATTTGCATCTCTAAGTGCACCCAATCCCACTCCACCATATTTAACTGGTGAAATCGTTTTATCCCACGCCACCCAACTTAATTTATCGACGTCTTCCGTACCACCCCAAAAAAACTTTCGACTAATCTTCTCAAGACTTTCAACAACCTGTATCGGGGCCCGAAACGGCGAAAAGAAGTATAACGGGAGAGAACTCAACACCGACTTAAGTAGTGTGATCCTACCACCATAGGAGAGACATTTAGCTTTCCATGTCGATAATTTTTTCTTCACCTTGTCGATAACCGGGTCCCAGCTCCTCACTAGATTCATATTCGTTGCTATTGGTACTCCAAGATGAGTGAATGGGAGCCGATCATGTGCACACTGTATAGCCGTTGCCAAGGCCACCACCTCATTGTCGTCAACTCCAACCCCATATACACAGCTCTTTTTGGAGCTTATTCTCAAACCTGACATCAAATAGAATCCCCGTAAGACCCGCCTCAAGTTTTTTGCATTTGTAAGCGACCAATCCCCACAAAACACAACATCATCTGCATAAATAAAGTGCGATATCAGCGGTCCTGTATCACCCACTCGAATACCATGAAAGACGCCCAGATAACAAGCCCTTCTCATGATCCGAGTAAGCGCCTCCATAGCTAAAATAAATAGAAACGGGAAAGTGGATCCCCTTGACGGAGACCTCTTTGGCAATGGAACTCAATAGTAGGAGACCCATTTACCAACACAGAAGCCCGAGCACTCCGGACTATAGACATAATCCAACCTCGCCACTTGGTTGAAAAGTTCATTTGTAGGAGGTAAATCCTAATTGTTAGCTACTGTGCATCGAGTGTCTTAAAAAAAATTCAAACGACAACATAAATCCTTATGTTGTGATTTGTGGTTAGCAAAAGTCAAATGGGCATTAAATCACCGTTTGCCCTTTTTTTTAACGTAATGTATATTATTAGTATTATAATATATGTGTTCTATTTTTTTTAACTAAAATTTACTTTTCATTAAAACAAAATACGAAAGTTACATCATAATAGCAGGTAGACGGGCAACAAGCTGCGTCGCCACCCCTTTTTGAATTGCAAACCCTAGTCTACTAAAGACAAAACCTTGCCCCTGGGGATGAAACATTGCTGTGGACGACCCGTTGGACCCTGGTCAAGAAACGAATAACTTCTGGCGCCAGGGAGCCAAAGGTGTCGACGGCCAGAGGGATAAAGACATGTTGGTTATTTGCACAAGCTTTAGCGTGTTTATCTACTTTCTTTGATTCCGCCTTTCTTGATGCTTGCCCAGCTACGAACCCTGTTTCCCTTAACCCAACCAGCGGAGATACCTCGGTGAGGTCCACACAGGCATGTTTCCCCCTCTCCCAACCAAAGACAAGCAGATCTGCGGGTCGCAGGGTGGATCTCCCTTCCATGAGGTCTGTGAGGAAGTTTACAGGGGCCTCCTTTTTGGCAGAGATCCCAGCTCTTCACAAGATATCCCACAAAACGTCCCTCACCCAGTCATACCGATATTTGAAACCAGGGAGCTCCTTTGCAATGAATTGCATGCTCCCCGTATTTATCCATGCAAGTTTTACGGCAGATGAGGCATGTTTCATCTTCCGGGTACATAGGGATCATCAATCGGTACTTGAGTATAGCCCTGTACTCTACTGCAGACATGCATTGACCCAACCCTCAATCGGGATAACGGTTAAAAAATCCTGAGCATGAGGGCCCTTTAGGCATTCAATCACCGCCTTCTGGCGAGTGGACAACTCAAAAACTTCTCCCAGGCTCTGAGCAGTTTTGCTAAAAAGAGCATTCGCCAAAGTTTTTTGTGGCTTTGGGGGGCGGTGTCCTTGTTAGAAAAACCGCCAATATCAAAGTCCGGGAGATAGACATTTAAGCGTTCGAGCGCCTGTTGATAGTCTGGGTCTAGTCCAATGACCCCACTGTTTCGGAGGATATGATCCTGAAGTTCCCAAGACTGAGCTCTGAACGCCACAAAGGCATAGACCCCAAACATCTCGAGCTGAAAGGAGGCCCAAACCACCTAAACGCATCGGCAAGGATGCCAAGCGCCACTAGAGGTCCCCGAAGAAGGGGCCGCCACACACAACTATATCTTCAATAGCTTCGCAGAGACCATCATCGAAAAGGGATACCGCATCCACCATGAAGTGGGATTGGCAAGTTCGTAACCCAAAAAGTAACTTAGCGACCCCCATGCATGACCTGAGCAGCAGGAGTTCACTCTGGGGATCTCTAAGGCGGGGCAGTAGTTTCATGAGAGCAACCGCGCTCGTAGCCCGCCGCCCTGCCAACTCCCCGATAAAGGTAGGATCTCGGCTAACAGCCCCACCAAGGAGCTTAACCCCTTTCTCAGGTCTACCAATCCCTGTCGGGAAAAGCCCTTCCTGACTTTTCAACCCGTCACAAAATAAATATATATTAAGATCTTAACTAAATGAGTTTCTTGTTATAATGTCTAAATTGATTAGGATAAATTAAAATGACGGCTCGTCATGATTTGGTAGGAGTAACATAAAAAAACGAATAAAGGCGAACCTGGAATTTGTTAAGTATAAAATTTAGAATATATATGAAAAGTGAAAATCACGCGGTGTTACAGTCTCCCCTACTTTAGAAAATTTCGTCTCGAAATTTAATTAAGAGTCGGCCTTTTGAAAATAGGTAAATGGTTTGATATGTGTTTAATTGGAACAAAAACTTGTTAGTTTATTATGTTTAAATCGAATATGGTATCTAGTCACCTGCGATAATTATGCTCGTAAGAGAAGTACTTTTAAATTTTACCTAAGGTTGTACGTAGAAATTTGAAAACTTAACCGACATAAGCATTTTGTAAATAGTGAAATAAGGGGTACGTATAAATAGGTTTGTATATGGAGTTGATGCAACAAGTTTTGGAAAAGTAAGTAAATATACAGTATAACATACTTGAAATAGTAAAAAATAAAAATAAAAAAATCTTGTGAAGGTAGGTAAGTATACCGTGTATAAGAAATAGTAAGAATTTTAGGAAAGTAAGTATTTTATACGGTTTGAAATAGTAAAAATTGAAGGTAGGTAAATATATTTGTATAACATATAGAAATTTTGGAAAATAAGTAGTTATACGGTATATCATATAGTAGAATTTGTTGGCTTGTAAAAGAGGTGTCTTTGGATAATTGGGGGGAATAGTAAAAATGTGAGCATAATGAGTGACTAGATGTGGGAATCAGTAGTATTTAGTAATAGATATTTGGTTTGCACAAGGTCAAAAATTTTGTTAGGAAAAACTTTTTAGAAGTGATATAAATAGTATTTATTTAGTTTTGAAATCCAGTATATAAGTAGTCAAGAAAATATATGAAAGTGAGAGACAAATCTCGTTTTATATGTATAAATGCTTTTAGAGGTTAAGGCCAGAGTTTACGACACTTAGAACGAGATTCTTGATAATGGGAGGATTGATAATTAAGCAAAGAAAGGCACGAGGGAAGAAACGAAGTTTGATGGAGATTGTAAGTATAGTTTATTCATGGCAAAAGATAATGTTGCATAGTAGAAAGTGTGGCTCAAACAAGTTATAACATGCATGAAGGATAAATAATGTAAGCGTATTTAGACTAGCAACTATAACATGAGGGTATCACAAAAGGTAAATAGTGTAGGTGTTGACCAAAACTTTAACTCGACACCCAAAACTTCTCATGGCACGAATAACTCTACTTTTGGTAGTATGACAGGACATTTCTGTATAGGAAGTACCGGCGGGGTATCCACCATGCCGTTATCATACCTTATCCGTGTTGTTATTCAAGTCATGATATGTTACACACACTAGGACTTGCTATGTTTTCCATGCGCCCAATTTTTGTAATTACGTGTGCACCCGTAATTAGTCCAATTGTCGTATGGTCCACATAATTTGTCTTAGTTATGTGTGGGTCGCTAGTGGACACAAAATACTTATACACAAAGGACAAGACATTAGGCTAAGGCATTACAGTTTTGATGTTGTAAACATAGCAAGCAACGTGACATGCAAGCACATAATGTGAAAAGGCATTAAGCGAGTTTTCTTTTCTTTTTTTTATGTTGTTAACCGTATGCGTTTTTTTGCCGTAGATGTATGGTTTCATGACATAATGGTGTAGACTTGTGCATATGTGGTTACGTTCAGATGCATAAAATCAAACAAAAGAATGGACAATTGGATTCCTAATGAAAACGTGTAAAATGTTTTGACTGTGGGCAACATAGATTTCGGGTTTATTCCAAATTGAGTTTTATGGATACACGAGCAATTTTAGCTTTTTAAGATTAAAGGTCAAGTTTGATGGTAGAAAATTTAGTCCGTTAGATGTTAAAGAAACGGATTTAATTAAAGTGGGGAAAATTTAGGGTAAAAGTCTTACCGAAGATGGACGCTTGATTTATGAAAAATCCATTTTGTTAAGCGAGGAAAAATAGTTTATTGAGAATTTTAGTTTGGCGTTGGTGAATATTTTGACTCGTAATACGATTTCAAAAAAAAAAAAGGTTTTGGGATTATAAAGAAGTAGGTTGTCTGATTTAGCGTGTCTTTTGCTAATATGTCCTGTTTGCTAAAAAAAATTCTTTGGTTATGGACGACATTGGGCATCCTGAAAGCAAAAAAAAAAAATTAAACACTTTTACCATTTAAAATCTCATTCGTCATACCGACTTGACACACATTTGTTAGTGGTTTAAAGGTTTAAAGTGAGGATTTTATAGAAGAATAAGCATCCTCTTAGAAATAGTAGGAAGAATTTTGTTCAAAATTTGAAAAAAAAAAATTGTGCCCGAGGAGAGAAGGGTTTTGCGATGTTTGAATTTTGCCCTTAAATTATGATTGTAAACTAAGATAACGATGGTATTTCATAATTCATAAAAGAAAATTTCACATCCGAACAATTTCTTGAAAATATTACATAAAGAAATTCCCATATTTAAAAGAAAGAAGAATCATTCTTCTTCAGCGTGGTGAGTGGGTCTTCCGGCATCATAGATCACCATGGCAAGTCTTGGGCATTGGTTGCGTTCATGGGTTGGGTCGTTGCACTCGGAGCATATCCCTCCATTGGCTTTAGGGAATGAGGTAGTACTACTAGGTTGTTCGGGTCATGGTTTAGTGGTGTAGCGACATGTTTTGGCTAAATGACCATATGCACCACAGTTGGCGCATATGCAGCATGGTGAGTGAGTGAGATGGTGGAATTTACAACTGTTGCATAGCGGATAGGTTCCACGGTACTGCTTTTTGTTGGGGATTGGAGTCTCAGGGGTTGTCGAAGTGTGGTTTCGTTTAAGGTTTTTGCATTTTCGGTTATCCTTTTTCGTTTGTTTGGTAGGGGTATGGGTATGGGTAGATGGTTTAGTGTCTACATGGTTTGTGTTGTCTTGGATAGTATCGTCGGGGTTTGGAGTTGGTTTGTTGGTGTCACTAGGTTAGGGAGAATCTTGGCTAATTCTTGGGCAATAAGACTCACCAGTTGGTTGAGATCGATGTTGTTGAGACGGGAAGACATCTACGAGAATCATACATAAGAAAATTTGTATAAGCGCTTTTTAACAAGTTGACTTTTGAATTTAGGAAATAAGTTACTAGAATTTTGGTTAACAATGAAAAGCTTGCGGGTAAAATTAGATCGGTGAAATTGATGCAATTTAGATAAACAAAATACATAAGCTCAAGTTGTTCCCATAGATTTAGTATGCAAGTTCAAGTTACACGTATAGGACGAAAGTTTCACATTGTTCAAATAGCTTAACACATATGTATAAGCAAGTATAGTGCACTTAGTTAACATAAAGGAGTTTTGATTTATGTTGGTTGCGATTATTAGTATTGTTTGGAGATCGCGAGAGTAGATTGTAAATGCGAGTCTTGAGGTTGTATGCGAGTGAAATAAATCGAATATATAACGAAAACATAGCATGAAAACATAAATGAAAGTAGTATTAGCATAAAAAGAAAGGCTTGTTTAAAATAAAACAATTGGAGTGTTCCGGAACGGAACTAAGACTAACCAAAGTGATTCGAATTTACCTTTGAGTTTGGAAACATGCTTTGGCCTAATAGATGGAAATACTCTCGCCGAAACTTTCGGTTAACGGTATTCACCCTTCCAGTTACTACATGTTTCTTGTCATTAGTAAATTTGAGATTTTGGCGAGATTTAAAAAAAATATCAAGGATTGAAACTAGTCGCTAAGTTGCGGATTTCACTCCTATCTTAGCGAGGTCGTTTCTTTGAGTGTGGTTTGTACACTTTGTCCAACGTGGTAAGAAAATTAATTCTAACCTTCAACTGGTAAGTATCCACTAGAACGAAAATTGTGAAATTTCCACCAAGGTGAGGATATCACTCCTATCTTGGTGTAGTTTCAAAAACACAAAGGATTTACGCGGATTGAAATTTATCACCAAAGTGAGGGTTTCACGCCTATTTCGGTGATTTTCTTTCGTTTGTGGTATACGAGCATCTTCGATTGTAGAGTAATCCACATATAAGAAGGTAAATTTTTAAAGACCAAGAGGATAGAGTAGAAGCAATATAGGGAGAACAAGTATATTAAGCATGATAAAAGGAATGGTCAAAAAGGTTCTTAACTATAGTCTAGGTCAAAACATGGCAATTTTTCCTAATTCCCTATAGTCATGGCTCTGATACCAATCTGTCACACCCCAACCGATGGCAGAATACATCGGGGCGAGACTTGGGATAGATTGTTCAAAGACTTCATGACACTAGAATTCGTGACAATATAATTTAAAGATAAAATTTCATTCATAGCATAATCATTGTCTAAAAGATAAAGAAATACAAATTGTTTCATGAAAAGGAAAGTATAACATCAAAACATAGAAAATTAAACTAGTTGCGAGTTTCTAGTCCAATCCTAAGTAGTTTTCTTGATAAACCTGCATTAAACATTTCCTGCAACATGTATAAAATATCCGTCAACACATAAAGCATTGGTGAGCATACTAGTTTGAGTCTAAGTACATAGTATAGAAAAGTCTACTCGAATCATCATGTTATAGGCATATGCACGTAGAACCATACAAACGGCAACAACACTCGATAACACAAAAGACTTCATCTTATCATGACCCATAAAGGGGGCAGCGTGTCAACCTATAGCGCTATACATGTAAGGTGGGTTGTTAACTAATCGTACATTTGTATGTAAGACTTTGAATTCTAGCATGACATAACATAATAGCATTTGGATTTAGCATAATAGTTTTTAAGAGTATGAAATCGTTTAAGTTTTGATAGTGATACATGTTGAGCCCCAAAGGATAAAGAATAAAGAATAAAAGGGGGACAAGTATGAACTCACCTTTGGGTGCGTCTTGATATAGTTCCAAGATAAGTCTTGGTAGTTTAAGCTTTAGCTCCGATTAACTAGAATAAAAGAATTAGAGGGTCTTAGGTTCGAGTTTAGATTATAGATTCACGAGAGTCATGCAAGCCTTTTAGGCCAACCAAGCACAAATTGCCTTTAGGGCAATCCAGATGGTCATGAGATTAAGTTAGACCAAGCACAAAATCATCCTAGATAATTCGGATGGTATAAAGTTAGGAATGTGAATCCATTTGATAGGTTCATGTCATAACCACTTCGTTTATGGAATAAACGTGGGTTTTGGACACAGGATTTCCCCTTTCTAGTGTGGATAAATCCGTAGCACAAGAAGGGTCAAGAGAGTTCGTAAGGTAGGGTGTAACCACAAACCTTCCAAAAGATTATTAATAGGATAATAAGATAGAAGATTGAAAGTAAGTTTATAATAATATATAATATAACCAAAAAGTTTAGGTAAAGATTGGTGACTCCTTTGGATGAGCCTTGGCTCTCCTTGTTCAACCAATACCATATCACAAATCCACCTAATATTAGATGGTTAGTGGACTTGGTTGGTCTCTTGGAACATAAAAAAACAAATCAGAAAGTAGACACCTTTGAGACCTCTTTTAGGTGTTCTACCCTTATCTCACTTCTGTGGATAAGGGGAAGATCCTAGAGGTTTCTCCAAGGAGTCTTGAGTAGAAAAGAAGAAGAAAAACAGAGAATAAAGTGGAGGTTTAGGCTCAAGAACTTATTGTTGTGAATCAGGAAGTTCTTTGAGAAACCTTGAATATTTGAGAGTTTTTGGGAGAGATGAGAGATGAACAAAAGATTAAGGAGTGGAGAGGAGTTGTATTTATAAGTGGGTTAAGATGGTAGGGTATTAAATAGAGTTATTAGGGTGGTTAGGATGAGATTAAGTGGGGTTAAGTTTAATTGTTAAGTGGTAAATCCTAATTGTTAGCTACTGTGCATCGAGTGTCTTAAAAAAATTCAAACGACAACATAAATCCTTATGTTGTGATTTGTGGTTAGCAAAAGTCAAATGGGCATTAAATCACCGTTTGCCCCCCTTTTTTTTAATGTAATGTATATTATTAGTATTATAATATATGTGTTCTATTTTTTTAAAACAAAATAAATATATATTAAGATCTTAACTAAATGAGTTTATTGTTATAATGTCTAAATTGATTAGGAATAAATTAAAATGACGGCTCGTCATGATTTGGTAGGAGTAACATAAAAAAACGAATAAAGGCGAACCTGGAATTTGTTAAGTATAAAATTTAAAAATATATGAAAAGTGAAAATCACGCGGTGTTACAGGTTATTTTTTCAAATCAATCCCGAACCGGTTTGAAAAACCCGGTTTCAAACTGATATATTTTATTAAAAACTTTATATATAACAAAATTATACAAAAAGGTTTCCACACATACAAATATATACCCACACACCTTAATAAAATGTAAGAATCAATAAAAATTGAACTTTAAGTAAAAAAAAAACATTTTTTTCCTTACTTTTTAAAAAAGAAACGTGTGTGCAAGAATTGGTTTACGAACCGAAACTGGCATTTCAAGTTGACAAAATCGGTGCAAAACCGAACCGGTTTAGGAAGAAACCGGTATCTGCCCAAACCAGCTCGGGTTCTATAAAAAACCTAAATGTGCACCTCTATCGTCAATTTGATGACAAGTCTATATTTTAACAACCGTGCCTCAATTATACATTCAAACTCCTTAGCCCATAGAACAATCACAATCTAATCATATTCCATCTCATCAATGATCAATATGAAATCTGTCCACCACAAGCCCAATTTAAAACTGGTTCATGAATTGACCAACCATAGACTACTATTATATTCTTCAATCACAGCCCTCAGCCCAATTATTTATGCTAGTAATTAGTTTATTGACTCAGCCTTTTAAACTTTTTTTGTTATTCATGCCTTTTAAACACATGAATAAGTTATGATGTAACAACCTTTTATTTTTTTATTTTATTTTAGTCACAACTTTTAAGATATGACGTCTTTATAGAAATATAAATGTGCAACCTCTAAAAATGAAATGCATTATACTATACGGTGTGCTTATGGGTAAGGGGGCATGGAGTGACATGTGGTGACCACGTCAATTCTCATCTAACCCTCAAAAAACCACAGAGTGGTGGTGTTTTTGAAGTTTTTTGTTTTATTTTTTACTTTTTACTCAATCAACCAAACAAAAATCACTCATAATCCCATAACCAACCACAACCATCCACATCACCCTCACCTTTTGCCTCACAGCCGTGGAAATTTCCACCCAACTTGTCCCACGCCACCTTCCACACCCTCACACCGTGTAGCCTTATACATATGTTTTGATAACGAAAAATCCGTCAGAACAACCATCTTCTGCAACAGACCCAACATGTCCCCAACCGTTTGAACCCCATCCTCTTCCACCACAGCGAAGAAGACAGAGGCGACGCTGGAGAAGGTGACATGGTGGTGTTAGGGTTTAGACCAAAATACCGGTTAAGGTCTTGAAAAAGTGTACAATAACAACAGTAACAAGACTAGGATTCCGGTGACCCTTTCATTTCCCTAGCAAGAAGCTCGGATCGAACTCCAACCAGATTTCGGTAAGGTCCAATCCCACTGCATGTTCCTTTTTTAGTTAGATCGGTTCATGATGTGTCGATTGAGACTAGTTTTGTTATTTCAAATCCGGACAAGGTTCCGAACTCCGGTGAAGCTCATGCAAAAAGGTTAGGACAAAAGGTTAGGACCTGCAAGTTCTATCTCTGGGTCAAATCTTAGGTCTAACAAGTGTTATTTGTTGCGATTCTGTTGTTGGACATAATTGATGGAAATGGAGGCTGTTAATGTTGGTTGGTGGTCATAGTGAAGATGGATAAAAAGTCATACATGAGCTAACTCGGTTTTTAAGAGAGAGTGGGAAGAGAGATAAAGGTGAAATGACATGTTTGCCCCTCACCCTCACGTGGGGGGCACATGCCTGACTTAACTATTGTGACAACTACGCCTTGTACTTCTATTTTATGTACACTTATAGTCTTTCGTCAATTTTGAAGTTTCATTTTCAGTCCTCTCTTATCATTAATTCCTTTTATTTAAAAATTTTCTTTTTAAAGTGTGTGTATGTGTGTGCATGTATATATATAGGGAATAGTTTTATAGGAAACTCTTCTTATAATGAAAACCTTGAAAACCCAATCTACACCATCCATTCCATTAGATCAAATGCTATGATTCAATCTTGTGACTTTATGAGGAGAGAAATATTTTTTTTATTAGCCAAAAGGACATTCAAAGACATAAAAGAAAATCCATATCTCTCATATCTCATCTTTCTTGTCATCACATCTCTCCTCTCTCATCTTTCTTATCATATTTAAAACTTCAACACAATCATCCTGATCATGTGGCCTAGTGGTAAAAGGACCGGTTCTCTTTTTGGGGGAGCCGAGTTCAATTCCCACGGGAGGCATGTGATGGATACCCCCACCCTTGTGGTCACAATCATCCTGATCATGTGGCCTAGTGGTAAAAGGACCGGTTCTCTTTTTGGGGGAGCCGAGTTCAATTCCCACGGGAGGCATGTGATGGATACCCCCACCCTTGTGGTGGGGTAGGTGGTTGGGAAGTGATGGAGAGACCCTTGACCCTTGTGGTCATGGGTTCGACTCCTGATCCCTCCAGGTTTTACCGGTTCACTACCGTCGTGCCTTCGGGCGGGTTTGTGGGTCGGGTTTTCCCTGGAACAGGAGACGGGTGGGCCGAAGGGCTCTGTCCGTACGGACTAGAGGCCGTCTGGGGCCCCTTTCGGCCATTGGGGGCCGCGTACAGAGTACCCGGCAATACTTTAGTTGATCGTTCAAAAAAAAAAAAAAAAAAAAAAAACTTCAACACAATCATCTCTCTCATCTCTCCTCCTCCTTATTCTTCTTCATCATCATTTTCTTGGTTTGTTTTTCTCATCTTTTCAAATTAGAGAGATTTAAAAGGAAATTATTTTTTAAACATAAAACATGATAGTTAATTAATTTTTTTTATTTCCGCTCTATACCAAAGTTTTTTTTCTCTCCTTACGCTCCGTTTCAGAGTTTACCTGAGGAGGGAAAAGAAAGGATAAAAATCGAAGGAAATGGAAGGAAAATAAAAAGAACTGACAATGACACATATTATTTCTTTTCTTTTCCTTTCTTAAATAAAACTCAGGAACACAACATGTTTTGTTTTTCTTTTTTTTTTTCTTCATTAAGTTAACTCGGGAAGATAACCATAATTCAATTTCACTGTTATATTAAACTCTAGACCACAGACCTGTGTTGTAACTTGTAAGAAACATTTCTTGAATAGATCTATTCATACGTTTCACATTCTTTCGTAGTCGTATACACACACACTTTTAGCTTCCTCTAATTCAGACACAACGTCTTTTTCTCCATCAATCAGTTGGTGTGTTGGTTACAAAATCAGCTGCAATTGTCTCTTTTTGTTCAATTGTCTCTTTTTCCCACCAATTCATGGTACATTATGCCCCCCTTTTTTTCATATATTCTTCATTTGCTTTCATTATTATAGAATCTTGATCTTTTTCCCATTCACCCATGTTAATTAAATAATATCTTTTTGTAATTCAGTTCTTCTGCTGTTGGGTGCCAATCTTTGGTTAGATTTTTTTTTTTTTTTTTTTATAAAAATCTCTTTTTTTTTCTTTTCTTCTAATATTTATTGCCTGCAATGCAATGTTATTGTTAATTTGTAATGGGTTTATGTTCTTTTTAGTAGATTATTACAACGGGAGGGTTATCTTGAGAACGCTAAATATCGCGAAAACTGTGAGAACAAATCAGAAAACCAATAAAAATCAATTTTTTTCAATACAAACATCATTATAATTAAAATACAACATTAAAAAATGAATTTTCTTTCCAAATAATTCATCTTTTCTTGTAAAAACACTCTAAAATTAACATTTTATACATGTGTAAATGAAACAGTTTACACATGTATAAACAACAAATTTACACATGTGTAAAAACAATTTATTTTCGTATACGTTCAAATTTTTACGCATAAATTGTGCTTTTGAGATTGTATTTTAATAATAAAGATAAGTGTAAAAAGAAATTTTGAATGGTTTGATAGCATTCTCGCTGTTCGCACGAAATATATATGTTCTCAAATTAACTTACCCTTTATTACAAGTAAATTACAATTAGACTATCTTTTTTAGTTTTTTAACTCTATACATTATTATGATATATCAGGGTACAAGAAGGGTTAGAAGTCACTTGATGATCTGTACCATTCCAACAAGCAAATTTTTTTTTTTTTTTGTTATGAAAAGATAAATTCTTGATAATTATTATTGTGATCAATGGAGGATGGCAAAGATCCTCCTACTATCTTCACTGCAGTTATCAGTAGACAGAACCAATCTCGGGCTTTACCACAACGGCTTATACAGCTGCTTGTTTTATTTCTTATTTTGTGTTTTACAGTTTCTTTATTTAGTATATATATGATTCGTAAAACTGGAGTTGTTACAACGGTAACTACATCAATTCCCATTTTACAACCATGTGTCCAAGAACAGCTGGGCGACAATCTTGACCGTTGGATCATGTCGCCTTTGAATCTTATGCATACAATGAGTGACAAAGAGTTGTTTTGGAGAGCTTCTTTTGTGCACAAGTGAAAGGGTATCCATTTGCAAGAGTCCCAAAGATTGCGTTTATGTTCTTGACTATAGGGCCGTTACCATTGGCTCCGTTGTGGGAAAGGTTTTTTAAGGGGCATGAGAGTCTTTATTCGATATACATTCATCCGCTTCCATCTTATGAACCTCATTTTCCATCGACGTCTGTTTTTTATAACAGACATGTACCAAGTCAGGTATGTTGCCCTTCTTGTTTCCGGTTAGCTTAAACCGTTTATATATTGATGTGATTGTGTATTAGCAAAATAGTTCATTAGCTAATCGCTTTTATATATGGTCATGAAAAGGTCTAGTTATCCCAATGCTTGGTCTATCTGTCTGTTCATTGATTGGGAGGTTTCATTCATAGTTGTTAAAAGCCATCGCTTCTTGCGCCTAGGCCCATTTTTAGGCAAGGCGATGCATTTGCGCTTTGAGTCGAGGAAATTGCGCTTTAATTCTCCAGGTGATGGTTTAGGCGCAGATTTCAGCTACATTCCCAAATTATTCCAGAGAGTTTCTAGCCAGATTTCTACTTTTATTTAAGGAAAACTACTTCTATACACTCATACATCAATATTTGAAAACTTTTGATACTAACTAGATGAAAAATAGTATTATTTTAATATATTATTACTTTATTTTTTTTGTTTGCTTTTTCTATCTAAGGCCTTCGCTGTTTTTGCGCCTAGCGCCTTTGATAACTATGGTTTCATTAGTATTAGCCATATGGCAAAAAGGTATAATAGAAAAGTTGAAATCTGTATCATGTAGAACTTATTTAACTTATTGCCCCCCCCCCCCCCCCCCTTCTCATTGTGCTGTAAAAAGCGAAACGGTAAAAAGGTATTAATTTGGCGATGAACCGGCTCATGATCTTATAGCATTACTATACAGCTATAATTAGTCACATAATGAGTATGAAAATGTCTAGTTCTTAACTTCTTATAGCATTTTCTTTATCTCATTGAAGGTTTTGACATTTGTTCTTCAAGAAAATGTAACTTATTGGCAAGTAGTAGTTTAGATGCTATATGTATACATGGGTACGCTATATATGGAACCGGTTTTAAGTAGAGAACCGCGTAACACACTTGCACAACGAATTAGTATTTAGTATTTACCGAATGGCATCATAGACATTTGCCTAATTATCAACACAATACATATATAATCAAATTAAATTAATTTTGTATCATCTTGCAGATAGCCGAATGGGGTAGAATGAGCATGTGTGACGCCGAAAGAAGATTATTAGCAAACGCCCTTCTTGACATCGCAAATGAATATTTTATTCTTGTATCCGAATCATGCATTCCCCTCTACAATTTCACTACAGTTTATCATTATATTACTAGATCAAAACACAGTTTCATGGGCTCTTTTGATGACCCAGGACCATATGGTCGAGGTCGGTATGACCCAAACATGTTACCAGAAGTCAACATCTCCCAATGGAGAAAAGGGTCGCAGTGGTTTGAAGTCAACCGAAAACTCGCATCAATCATAGTATCCGACGTGAAATATCACCCAAAGTTCTTGGAGTTTTGCAGGCCCCCTTGTTATGTCGATGAACATTATTTCCCAACTCTGTTAGCGATCAGGGCGCCAAATCTGTTAGCAAACAGGAGTGTGACTTGGGTTGACTGGTCACGAGGCGGGGCTCACCCTGCAACATTTGGGGCGAATGATATTACGGAGGTGTTCTTGAATAAACTTCATGAAGGACGAGAATGCCTTTATAACGATGAGCCGGCTATGGTATGTTATCTGTTTGCTAGGAAATTTGCTCCTAGTACTTTACAACAGCTGCTTGTTTTTGCACCAGAGTTTTTGGGGAATTGATAAGATCAGAAATTGTTGAGTTTGAAGCAGTTTTTTAGGTGTACAGATGATGATATAAATACTTTTTGTGAGAAATAGAACCCTTGCCTTCTATCATTGATAATGAGACTATAAATAATACATCACATGCCCTTAACTTTGGTAAGGGATAAATACAATTGACTACACATTAATACTAATTGACAATTGACTACACATTAATACTAATTGATACTATACTAAAATACATCGTCTATTACTCCCCCGCAGTCGAAGCGGGAGGAGACCGAATGCTGAGACTGGTCCTGAAATCTTCAAAGAGGACTCGCGGTAAGCCTTTTGTAAAGATGTCAGCTATCTGATATCTGGATGGGACGTGAAGGATACGAACATGACCTCGTTGTACCTGTTCCCTGACAAAGTGAATGTCCAGTTCTATGTGTTTTGTACGCTGGTGTTGAACTGGATTACTGGACAAGTAAATGGCACTGACATTATCACAATATACCATGGTGGCCCGCGAGATCGGAACGGATAATTCTAGCAGCAAATTGCGTAACCAGCAGATCTCAGCTACCACATTAGCTACCCCCATGTATTCTGCTTTGGCACTAGAACGAGACACAGTCGGTTGACGTTTAGAAGACCATGAAATCAGGTTGTCACCAAAATAAATACAATACCCACTAGTGGAGCGTCTGGTGTCAGGGCATCCGGCCCAGTCTGCGTCCGTGTAAGCTGTAAGCATAGAGGATGTGGAGGGGCCTAGAAGGAGACCGTAGGATGCTGTGCCCTTAATGTATCGAATAATCCGTTTCAAGGCATTCCAATGGTCAGTATGTGGAGCGTGCATGTGCATACAAATTTGTTGCACGGCATAGGTAATGTCGGGACGGGTAAAGGTGAGGTATTGTAGTGCGCCAGCTAAGCTCCGGTATAAAGTGGGATCATGAAATAACTCACCAGAAGTCGCGGCAAGTTTGGAATTGGTGTCAACTGGAGTGGCGACGGGGTTACAAGATTGCATTCCTGCGCGGGCGATGATGTCTGTCGCATATGATTGTTGAGACAAAAACATGGTGTTTTTCTTGCGAGAGACAGAGATGCCCAGAAAATAGCTTAAGGGACCAAGGTCTTTCATGGCAAATTCACTAGCAAGGTTGGCTAGAAGACGCCTGTGAAGACTGTCAGAGGATGTGACGAGAAGGATGTCATCCACGTAGAGAAGTAAGTAAGCAGTATCCCCATTCTGATTAAGAGTGAAGAGAGAAGTGTCACACCGACTGTTGTGAAAACCCAACTGGAGAACATAGTCAGTAAACCGTTGATACCAAGCGCGGGGTGCCTGTTTAAGTCTGTATAAAGACTTTCGAAGTAGGCAAACGTGATTAGGAAACCGAGTGTCACGAAAACCCATTGGCTGATGCATATAAACTGTTTCATTTAAATTCCCGTGCAGAAAAGCGTTTGTGACGTCCAACTGGTGTACAGCCCAACCTTTAGATAAAGCCAGAGATAGAACAGTGCGTATGGTGGCCGGTTTTACAACCGGACTAAAGGTCTCTCCACAATCAATGCCCACCTGTTGTGAGCGCCCATCACAAACTAGTCTTGCTTTGTACCGTTCAAGTGACCCGTCCGACCTGTATTTATGTTTAAACAACCACATGGAACGAATAATATTCATGGATGGCTCACGAGGAACTAACTCCCATGTACCATTTCTAATTAATGCGTTATACTCGGTAGTCATGGCCGAGTACCATTCCGGGGTGGCCAGGGCATCGGTGGGTGTTTTTGGTATGGAAAGGATGGGTGGCGTAGTGGAGGTGTGAAGGTTGAAGGGTTGTTTTGGTTTAAAAATACCACTCATCGATCGTGTATGAACAGTACGAGCGGGAGGTGGGATTGTCACATGGGTAGGGTCAGTGGGTATAGTGGTCGAGGTTTGTTGTGTGGGCTGCGAGTGGATGGGCGGGGAATTGGGTGGGCCAGGTGAGGGTATAGTGGGTTGAATGTTAGTGGGCTGTGGGTTATTAGGAGGAGTGAGGTTTTGGTTGGATGGGGTTGGAGGTGTGGGCCGCAGGTTGGAAGCAGGTGCGGGATTGGATGGAGTGTTGGGCTGAGGTTGTGTAATGTGAGGACAAAGATGGTGTGGAAATGGGCCATCGAGAAACTGATATGATGGCGCAGGCCCGATTGCTTGAGCAAACGGGAATGTGGTTTCGTCAAACGCGACGTGTCGGGAGATGTAAAATTGTTTAGATGAGAGGTCAAGACATCGGTACCCTCGGTGAGTGGGAGGATAACCGAGAAAAATGCATGGGTGAGAGCGGTGTTCGAGTTTATGAATGGTGGTGGATGGGGTGAGTGGGTAGCAAAGGCATCCGAAGACGCGTAAGTGGTCATAAGTGGGTGTGGACATATATAGTAGTTCCGTGGGGGTTTTGTTTTTGGTGGTTTTGGAGGGTAGGATATTTTGTAGGTATGTGGCGGTTTCAAGTGCAAAATGCCAAAGGTGGGTGGGTAGTGAGGCATGGGCCAATAATGTGCGAAGCATATTATTTATTGTTCTTATTTTACGTTCGGCCTTGCCATTTTGGGATGAGGTGTAGGGACAAGATAGGCGGTATTGTATACCATTAGTTGTGAAAAAGGTTTGAAATGAGGTATTGACGTATTCACGTCCGTTGTCACATTGGAAGGTTTTTATGGTTTTGTTAAATTGTGTTTTAATGGTTGTGGCAAATTGCGTGAAAGCTTGAAACACTTGGGATTTGTGGGTGAGTGGGTAGGTCCATAAAAAATTTGTATAGTCATCGAGAAACAACACATAATATTTATGGCCCGAGGAACTAAGTACAGGTGAGGTCCACACGTCACTATGTATGATATCAAATGGTTGCAAAGTAAATTAGGTGAATCAAAAAATGGCAAACAAACACTTTTGCCAAAAATGCAAGACTGGCATACATTATTAGAATTAAAGTCAAAATCTAAAACATTGGAATGTTTAAGTTTATTCAAAGGTGCACGTCCTGGATGACCAAGACGGTGATGCCAGACTTGTGAAGAAATAGCAGCAAATGCGGAGGGTTGATTGTTGGAAGACCCAAACACTAGGGGATAGAGATCACCGCTGCTGTTGCATCGTAGGAGGGGTGCCTTGGTCTTGTAATCCTTCACAAGAAAACCAAACGGGTCAAATTCAACAGAAACAAAATTGTCTATGGTAAAGCGGCGAACAGAAATTAGATTTTTAACAAGGCGGGGTGAATATAAAACATTTTTAAGGATAAAGGGTGGGAATGGTTTTGGTAGGTATTTGGTACCCTGGCCAAGTATCGGTATGGTATCGCCATTTCCTACAATAATATTACGAGAAACACATGAATTAGAAAAAGTACGAAAGTCACCTGACTCGTGAGACATGGTTGAAGATGCTCCGATGTCCATGTACTGGGTGGGGTCTGGTTGTTGGAGGCTCATGGTGTACAGGGCTTGCTCAATGTCCGTGGGGCAGTAGGCAGTGTGGGCTTGTTGCGGTTTTGGGCCAAGTAAACCGGGTTGAGAGGGTGGTGTGTATGTGGGCCGGTTAGTAGTGGGATAAGGACACGGGGCTGGACTCCATTGTTGGTTTTGGGCTGAGGAGTATGATTGTTGTGAAGGGGCCCAAGATTGTTGCTGAGAAGAGGCCCACGATTGAGCAGGCCATGTGGGAGCCCAAGGGTATGGTGGATATTGAGGCCAATAGAATTGTGGTGGATTTCTTCCCCTGCCATAATTGAAACGACCACCGCGGCCCCTTCGATTTGAACGACCACGTCCACGGCTGTAAGAGGATGGGTCAGAAAAAAATTGTCGGTCAGTGGAGTTTGGCTGAGGGCGGTGGTTAGCAGTGGATGGAGGGCGGTTTGTGGTGGCTGTGAGGGCAGAAGAGGCGGTTTTGGATTCGTGTAGGGCACGCTCCGCTTTGTCTGTTTCGGTTTGAACCAGTTTAGAACGTGCGTTGTAGAATGTGGGTAGGGGATGTTGGTTTTTAAGGATGGTTGAGATGCCCTCGTATTGTTCCGGTAAACCCGCAAGTAGTTGTAAGACTAACCGGTCATTAGTAACCGGGGCGTCCACGTTGGCGAGTTGATCGGCTATGACTTTTAAAGCTTGGCAGTATGCGGACATGGAGGAAAAAGCATCAAACCGGGTGTTGGAAAACTTTTGCATAAGATAAATGGCGCGGGCACTTTTATTGTCCTGAAATAAATCTTCAATGGCCACCCAAGCCTCATGAGCGCTAGAGGTGTTATTGATAATGGTGTGTAGGAGATCATTGGAGATCGTACTATACAACCATTGTAGTACAATGGCGTCGATACGATCCCAATCATCTTGGGACTTGGAGGATTCGGGAGTGGTAGGGTCGGTGGGTGTAGGGCGGGGTTTGAGGTGGTCGTCGACCATGAAAGCTTTGCAATGAATTTTAAAGAGAGTGGCCCATGATGAGTATTGGGAAGACTCTATTTCAAGGGTGATGGGCACGAAATTTTTAATATTGGAGACTGTGGTGGCGGGGTGGAGTTTGGATTCAACGGTTATGGCTGGGATGATGGTAGAAGAGGATTGAGGGGTGGTAGACATGATGGAAAAAGGTTGAAGAGTGATCGGAAGGAGGTGGCAGAAGGGCAGAATGCGGCGGTCAAAGGGTGATAGGGCCGGCCGCTTAATTGGTGGAAGAGGTTGGAAAGAATTGAGGAGATAAATGCCTGGTCAATGATACCATGTGAGAAATAGAACCCTTGCCTTCTATCATTGATAATGAGACTATAAATAATACATCACATGCCCTTAACTTTGGTAAGGGATAAATACAATTGACTACACATTAATACTAATTGACAATTGACTACACATTAATACTAATTGATACTATACTAAAATACATCGTCTATTACTTTTTACATATATTTTTCGTTTAAAGACGGTTTTATAGTCCATTAGGTTTGTACGATACTTGGATTGGTTGACACATGTTAATGTAACCAATATAAAGTAGTTTGTCTAGGGATTTAGGATCATCATCATCATACTCAGTTAATCCCATAGCTAAGGTAGAGTCTGAGGAGGGTAAGATGTAGACAGCCTTACCTCTACCCCTAAGAATAGAAAGGTTGCTTCCAGTGAGACCCCGGCTCAATGTGGTTTGGTATCAAGCCTTGGACATAAGGCACAAAACACTTAGCAATCGGGACAAACCCGATCGATGCATGTACCCCTTTGTCTTTTGGCTGTCAACGTCACCACATGATGCATGATTAACCATCCGTCGTTTTTAACGTTATTTTCACGAAATTAGTAAAATACGTTAAAACTAGTGCAACTTTACTTTTGCCCCCCGAGGGCCACACATATATACATTATATGCGCACACCGTAAATGGGGCGTAAAATTCAATCACCACCGGCATATCATGAGCCACAGGTTCAGTGTAAGCGGTATGACGTGGAGAAAATGGTCATATGGGTCATCATATGGCATGACAAAAATTGATCATATGGATCATGTGATGGCCAAATTAGACGATGTATATGATATTTTGACTGGCAAAAAATTGATCATATGGATCATGTGATGGCCAAATTAGACGATGTATATGATATTTTGACTGGCAAAGAAATGATTGATGGACCACCGACAAACTCACACGGCCATATGACATTTTTCCACCATGTCATATGGTCCATATGCCGTATAACAAGTGTATTGGGCTTCATTTGAGTTTCACTTTATCTTCTTGTTCTCTTTCTCAGCTTCACTTGTATGTTCACTTTGTTGGCATGCTTGGTTCTGGGAGATCTTCAGAGATATAACAGTTAGGAACAGAAAGGCGTTACATAAATATGTATACATCGCAAATTTTAACCAAATAAACAATATTATAATTACATCTTATTATGTATAATTATAATTACAAATATATACGAACACTAAATAATACATGACTCGAGCTTGAAAAATTACTATAGAGCAAATTAGAAATAACTCTTGAAACGCGCGGGCTTGTCAAAGACAGATTCCCTCGCATGTTGAAGGGGCCTGTCATTGATTGAAAAATATACATACAATATTGAAATATAACATAGCACAAATGACATCATAATAAACATGATTATGATATAAAGTTGCTTGCCCATTGAATTACTCACAGACAGATAACAAGATACGGCAGAAAATGTTGTTCGGATGTATCTCTCACATTTTTTAACTTGTAACATTCAGATTATCATATAAGCGTGTATTTATTTAAGGAATTAAAAAGGCAAAACAGCAACAAAAAAAGGACATTTGCAAATGAGACCAACCAATTCAAGTTACAATATAAGGTGAAAGGCGTGCAACACATGCTTGTATAAGCTTAACTGTAAAAAATCACATAAAATCATAGGTAAGTCTAAAATTTAAAGTTAACACTAACACCGTAAAAAATCACATAAACCTTTTTAGGTCAGCACAAAATATGTTAGATGATCTACATTGGCTAAATTTGCTTATCTATAATACATTATAAAGGAGGAGTGATGTACCAAATAGTCATTTTCATTTCTGTACAATTTAAGAAGCACTATGTACAACATATTTAAGCAAAAAATTCAGGGGTATTATGGGAATAATTGTGACAATTAAGACACTTAGAAGGGCAATATAGACATTTCACCCACCTCATCCTTTACAATATCAAAGCATTTTTACAATCCTGTCCTCCTTCTTCCATCCCTACCCCTCAATGATGCAGATGAAGGGTCTCTCATTCAATGGAATTCTATAACCATCTTGAAACCAATCGATCCTTTCAATTTCCATTCAATTTCTATCGTCTCCCCTTCCATCTCTCTTTAATAATATTCTCATTAATATTCAACCTTCTTCTACTCTCTGAACTCCCCCTCTCTTCATCATCAACCTACGGTTTCGATGCTAACAACAAATGAACGATCACCTCCAAGGTGGATGGACAAACTGGTATGTATTTTCTATATAGTTTTTATTCATGTATTAACAATTACCCTTAATTTTCATCTGGTTGTTCTTAGGTCTGGTAACTCAGACGCATATCCTGTGAATTGAGCTTTGAAAAAAGGTTATTTAGAGATATAGGGTTTCATGATGCTGGAGCTGATGATGGTCATGATGGTGATTACTCAGGTAAATACCAAAACTCCCTTTTTGCTGATGGTGGTCATGAGCTGATGTGTTTGGGTTAACGAGCTCCTAATTATAATTTTATTTTTAAAACTGATAATTATTTGCTTTATTTAGGATTTTGATTTGGCAGGAAGATAGAGAATTGTTTTAGGTGGGTTTTTTTTTAAAATGTTTTAACCATCCTGAATTTATTTATATATTTTATAATGCATATTAACCATTAGAAGCTCAATCAATATGTCCGATTTCACTCGTTTTCTTCAGTGCAAAGTGTTTCGCCCATGTAAATCTAATTACGAAACGAGGAGATTACAAGTCGAGGTAAATCTAATTACAAATATTGTTTCTTACCTTTTGGTTTGTGGTTTATTACTAAATCAATTGATGACTGTTAAGTGGATAGATATAATACTAATTGAGTGGAAACAGAAACAATAACATTACAACTTAGCACTAGCATTTTTGTAGTTTTCCTCAAAGAATCATTGTTGCTTTGATGGTCACTATTACCTTTAAAAGTTACATTTTGGTTTTACATATGTTACTATCTTCTTATGTTCTTTGTAATCTTGCTTTAAGTTGCCATAAATATGATAATCAAGTTGGAGGTCAGGAATGTACAGTGGGTGAATTATTTTGTTCGCTATTCATTCTTAATGTCTTTATGAAGCGATGTTGTTACAAAGGTTAAGTTGATGAGCCGTGGTTAGTTTCAATATTTGTAATCTTGTTTCATGGAAGACAATTATACAGGAGGCATATGAGCAGGGGTCTAATACTCTAATGTGTTTATTTTTTTTCAACACGTTACAATAGTTGTTATTCTTTCAAACATAATACTTTTTGTGGGTGTTAAATTTGCACTTAATATTTTAGGTGGGTGTTTGGATGTGGGTCTGCAGTTCAAAGGATATGACTTAGATAATCATAAATTACTTTAAAGTTTGGCATGGGTAAACATACATAGTCTCAATCTTCTTGTGTTCAAGAAGATGAGTGATAGGGGGAGGGGTCATGACGTATTTTAAAAACCATTCTCGCTTACACTTATGCTTTTCATTTGCACATGGTTAACTACTTGACTTGAGCATCAGAAAGGAAACTTAGGAACTTATTTTTTAGGGTCATAACCGACATCCTATTCGATGTCACACGACATGAGAGCATATATCTTTTAGTGACTACCAGTGAGCGTCTTCAGGTAAACAACTAAAGGTTATCCCACATTTTTTCAAGTTATTTATTTTTTTCTAGAATGTTGATCCGGCTCTATTGATTAGGTTTTTAAGGGAACACCGTTCAGAATGGGCTGATAACAATATTGATGCTTATTCGGCTGCTGCTGTTAAACTCGGTCCATGCAGCCTGCCTGGGGCTTGAATGTGTAGTTTTGGGGGTCAAGTGATTCTTCCCCTGGCCCACATGATTGAGCATGAAGAGGCAAGTTGATATCACAGACCATTTATTGGTGTTAGAATAATTTTTGTATACAATTACTTTTATATATATGGCAAAACAAGCAGGTTGGATAATGAGTCAAAACAAATACGCTTAAACCTCTATCCTGTTAACTATTTAAAGAAAAATAATGTGTTTCCAAATATATATACACTCAAAATTGGTGTTTAAGGGCATATGTAAGTTTATGATTAAATAAAATGGACCGAGTTATGAGTTGAGGGTTATACCGATTGTCCACCTCCCTTGTATTATTATAAACCTACGACACCTGTCCTTAAATGTTGAGTGTATATATAAAATAAAAGTTAAACTCCATTTATGCAAGATTATTGTGCACATTATATACACACACACGTTTACACTTTTTATGCATTTAAAGGCATATATATTCCTTACCAGAATTACTATCTACATTTCTATCTCATACAGAGTTTATCACTTATATTTCGAATTTCTAAGAAAACCAATGATTTATTGTAAAGTATAATGTCTGTTTAATTATGATTCTCTTTGTGTTGTTTAGTTGTTAGAGGTTATTAAGACGAAGGGTATTGGGAATTGTTCGGAAGAATCCTTAATACCAAGAGATATGTTTCTCCTGCAAGTACGTTTCGCGGATTCATTTCTATGATATTTCACCAATCTTCCATCAAGGCCCATAAAGTTTTTGTTTGTACCATTAGGGACATCAGATTAGAATAATGTGTTTTGTTTTAATCAAATTTTAAATAAACTGATTAACATGCCCTTGAAATGACTATAATTATTAATGTATGGTGGTCATTCGACATGGTTTCGGTCAAAACTGGTTAGAAGGAAACAAGATTTATACTTGGGTCTCAGGTGGCCTCCTTATACCTTATCCCATTATTTATTAAGTTTCTAAATCTCTATATATAACTATAATTAATTAATGAGTAAGACGGAACATACTTTAACTTCAATGACCCCACCAGTACAAAAAGAAAAACACTTAAATGAACCTGTTGGAACATTAGTTGAAGTTCATTTCTATTTGCGCACTTGGCCCTTTATAATTTTATTCACACAAACAATGAGATCTAACTCCTTTTTTTGTAACTTGTTCTTTTAATAGCTATGCAACGGAATGGATGAGAATGCTGTTGGCATGTGTGCTGAGCTCATATTTGCTCCGATTGACGCTTCTTTTGCTGATGATACACCTCTTTTGCCTTCCGGTTTTCGTATCATTCCTCTTGATCCGATTAAGGTTAGGATTCATCATACCTAAAGGTGGAAACATGATTGGGTTGGGCAGGTTGGGTAACGGGTCAAAATGGTGTTGGATACAATTGGGCTGACCAGCAAATGGATTGTTTTGTCTATTTGTATAAATTGTTAACGCGTTAACATCATTACACAAGTATAGTTATTGTAATAATCTTTATATATGAATAAATTGGTCTAGGACAAACTAATATTACAATAATAAAGTAAATTTTCCCATGCTGCCATGTGTAAGACTCATGACCTTAGGTGGCATCATGGGCGGGTTGATTTGGTTGTGTAACTTAGTTTTTTAGGGTGGTTCGTAGTAGGTTGGATTGGGTTGACTTGACCCGCTGGCTCATTCTTTTGTCTATTTTATATAATCAACTAGAACTTTAAATGTGATTACAAAAACTAAGATGACGGCAATGGTTTGAATTTTTACATAAAATAAGTTATGAGTTATGATGATCTTCTTTTCTTTAAAGGGTCTAGACATGTGTTTTAGTGAGGGTTGAAATGGGTCGGGTTGGATTAACCTGTAAATATTTGGTGCGTTAAATATGGTTAGTAAACCATACTATTACAATAATACTAACTTTGTGAGGAAAGAATTTAGCACATTCTATGCTTTAGATGACTTTCAACCGTTCGATCCATATCAACATATGATCACTTTTCATACAGAATAACTAGGATGTTCTACTTATATGCTTATAAAGTAAACTCTTGGATGACTTTAACTCATTTGACCCATATGAGATGTTGCCCAAATAGCCATCTTTTTCTTTAAAAAAAAAAAATTGTCCTGTTTTGAGATAAATCATAACCCAAATTGCCCTTTCATGTCACAAAGTTATCTCTTTGGTGTTTCCGTTGCCTATACCAGGAAAATAAAATTCAAGTTCTTATTATATTATTTTTTTTTAAAACACAGGCTGGTTCGAGTCCAATCGCACCCTCGATCTTGCTTCTGCTCTTGAAATTGGTGGGTCCGGGACTAAGTTTATAAATACCCGCAGCAACGCGCGGGCATTCCCACTAGTACATTATAAAGGAGGAGTTATGTACAACAAGGTAATTTGCATTTCCGTACAACTTAACAAGCAACATGTACAACATATTTAAGCAAGAAATTTAAGGGTATTATGGGCATAATTGGGACAATTAAGACACTTAAGAGGGTAATATAGACATTTCATCCACCTCCTCCTTTACAATATCAAAAGACTTTTACAATACTACCCTCCTTCTTCCATCCATACCCTTCAATCCTTTGCCTTATTCCTTCATCAATATAGATCATTAACCTCTTGTCCCTTCAAGTTCCGTAACCTTAAGGATCAAATTGAATGAGATTGATTGTGAAATTCAAGTCCTCCTCTTATAACATTCAATTGAAGGCCACATGAACTATCTTGCCTAAAAAAAATGCTTTTGTAAGAACTATTACTTATTTTACTATTTGCATTTTCTTTGTTTGTTGCACAAAGTTTGCAATGTTTTATATTGTTTTTTTTATTTATGCACCTAGATTTGGACAAGCACATTGCAACGAACAATTTTGACTGCAAATCAAATTGCTGGATTCCCCAAGGTTAGTTTTACATGTCACATAAATTGCTTCTTTGATCATTTATCATTTGTAAAATTTGTGTACTTTCTTTACGTTATAGATACAATGGCGTGCACTTGATGAGATAAATGCTGGTGTATGTGACGGAATGACGTATGAAGAACTAAAGAAGAACATGCCTGAAGAATACGAGTATGTTAAATATGAAATATTCGATTTTTTTTATTTTTTTTTTTTTTGTAATTTTATACCTTTCCATTCAATGGTCTTTTTTTAAAGGTCATGGAAGAAAGACAAACTCAGGTATCGATATCCTCGTGGAGAGTCGTATCTCGATGTGATATAAAGGTATTACATTCAAATACAAGGAAAAATCTCTATTGAAAATATAGAAAGTAAATAATTAAAGTTTTGGTATTTTAAGCAACGTCAAAAGTTTGCAGTTGTGCATATAACAGGTTGGAGCAGGTTATTATTAAGTTAGAACGACAACGCGCGCTTGTTGTAGTCGTATCTCACCAGGTAAGACAAGGCAACCACAAAATTTTACCTCCACAAATGGGTAAAAAAAAACTAAAAATAAAACGGGTTAAACGTGTTTGTAAAGTGTATATTAATACATGTGTATGTATCAATATAGCTTTTGAATAATATTTAGGGCATTAGTTTTTTATTAACATTTTTAAATCAAATTAATATTATTTTTGGTGGGCGTGGCCCAAACCGTATGTAAATTACCTGTTACCCAACTCATCCATTGAAAGATTTGTGCAATGCAAACATGGGTTTAATGAATTTGTGCATTGCAGGCTGTTATAAGAGCTTTATATGCCTATTTTGCTGATATGTCATTGAAAGAAATTTAACACATAGAGGTAAACAACAAAGCATTAGATCAATCTTTTCGGTCTTTTAATCTTTGAAAACACGTTAACACGTTTGAATATCGGGAATTCAGATGCCGCTTCATAGGAAGTTCTTGTACCAAAAAAAGATACTGACTATATTTTCCTCGCGTAACGAACCCGCTGCAACGCGCGGGCATTACCACTAGTCAGTAACAAAAGGTCAGGCAGTTATAGAATAGTGTGTAACCTTTTCAAGGTAACTTCAATTATTCAATTGCAACACAAATATAACCGTCATGAAAAGATGCATTAGTAGCGTATTTATATAATACTATTTATTGATCTTGCACTCCTGAGATATACATAACACGGAAATTAATCTGAAACCACCTATTTTTATAATGTCCCTGTGTTTTACTCGAGTCAAATGTTAGTTTCTTATGTTATCTCAAAGTTGATTTTGTGCAACCCCTTCCTGACCAGAGTCCAACGGGTTATTCATAGCAATGTCTCGACTCCGCGGAGGGGGGGGGGGGCATGGGTTCGTTTTTAGTAGGTTAGGGTTTGCCGTCCAGAAAGGGGTGGCGGCGCAACTTGTTGCCCGCCTGCTAGCTTGATGTAATTTTTCGCGTTTATGCGTTAATAAAAAAGTATAATTCACTAGAGATGAAATCCTTTTTTTGAAACGTAACGATTAAAGGAAACATATCCACTCTATTTGATTAACCAATTATTATTATATTGTTCACCATGTATGTAACTGTCAATTTTGCCATCTATAACCGTTTTAGAGATAATCTTGATCGTTCAATTTGGGTGGTTAATTCTCAGATTAAATCTGAGCCAGAATAATAGAGTGGTTATGCCAAAAATTTGGCGGTTCCATTTTTGCTGGAGCAGTTTGGGAGTTCCCCTATTTTCTCGCTGTCAGTTTTTGGCAGCAGTTCCTTCCCTTTTTTTCTCCCCCACGTCGCAGACCTCTATGTATAACCTCACTGTTTAATTGAAGAAGAGGATGCTTATTTATGATATATGTCCTCCAGCCCTTTTTTTAAACAATGGCGTCTGCTTCATTTGCCCCTTCTTCTTAGACCTTGCTGGCGTCTCTCACCGCTTGACAACACTACGGTTATCCATGTCTTCGTCGTAGGATTAAAATCCTTAATTTCTCAGATCATGTTATCATAACTGGTAAACGTTTATCTTTAATCGATTTCTTCCATTGTCTACTTTTTTGCTTGATTGCATTTATTCGATCTTAAGTTCTTGATTAGGGGTTCTAATTGAAATTGGATTGTATTTTGAATTTATGTTGCAGATAAGAACAGAGATCTACCGCATTGAAGATCCTGAAACCTTAGGCTGCATGAGGTATTTTTCTAAACATATGCTTGATTATTTTTTATTATCAAATTTATTGTTCAATTTGGATTATGTGTTAAAATGCTTATACACGGTGGGTCAGGAACTAAATAAAGTTAAAATGGTTACACAAGGTATACTTCTTTACCTATTGGTGACCTTGATAAGTGTTTGAAGATTCGATTAATATATGTTAATGATTATTAAGCTGCAGGGGTGTTAAGATTCAAATTGTTTTACACCGATGTGCTTCTCTTGAGACATATGTGTTTGTCTATGTTTTTCTATTAATAATAAAAAATAACTGTTGTTATAGTTTATATGTTGTGCAACTATATGTCATTATATAGGTTTATCAACAGCAACTTTGTAATTGGGGGTGGCCTCTAACTTCCGTCAAGAGAAAACAGAAGAAGTTCTGCACACCAAGCGTTTGAGAAAATGCTTACTTGAGATTCACTTTTAAATTCGAGGTCAATTTTGCTTTTCTAATGCTATATATAGATTCATATAAAATAAAATGATGTTTGTGCATATGTTTCTACGCTGCTATGTCAGTTTTTTTGTACAATTTCTTATGAAATTTAATCATTTATTGTGTGTTTGGACAATATTAGGACAAGCGATGACATGAAGTTGTTGTACATGGGTAGATTAATTTATATATGAAAATGTGAATAAAGCTTAACTAATCATAGTTTCTTTTGTTTTTGTTAAAGCAGACAACAACGAAATAAGTTACAGAGTTAGTGAACCTAAAAGATTACAAGATACTAGTGCAAGAAGTGATTGGGGTGATGTTATGTCCAGAAACTCTGGATACTATGACCAGGTTTGACTTCACTAATATACTTTTAGCACTTGCTGATACCACAAAAAAAAAAAACCCATGTTAAGTACAGATTATGGTACCCTCTTTCTTCTTCTTCTTCAGTTTATTTAAAAAAAATGCATAAAGGCTTCATGTGTTATTGATTTTTAAAGGTTAACTTGATGTTGGTGCAGCAAATGAGGCGTGTGAGAGGTTGGCTATGGCGGGCTTTCAGACGAATATGACAGCTACTTGACACAACAACTTCATATGCCCATGACTAAAGCTGCTAACACGTTCAATAACTTTGGTGGCACCGTTGGTTTGACACCTTTGCTTTGGGCCTTTATAGCTTATTCGTTTGCTGGCCGGTTTTGGACCATTACAGTTGCTTCCATTATTTATCAGATTGTAAGTTTTCATTTGTTCATGCAGGTTTTGTAGATAACTGATAGTCAGCCTGGCTAAACGGTCGGTTTGGGCAACAGGTTAAAAGGTTTTCGGGTTGAAATGGACCATTAAAAAAACACATTAATTAGATTCGGGTCAGAACGGGTTCTGACCAAAATGGACTTGATTTGAAGTTTTGAACTAAGTGGTTTTAGGAAAAAAAAAGTTAGCAAAATACGTTGACCAGCTTTATTTTCTTATGGCGGCTGTGATGTTGACTGTCAACGATGAGTAGGCGCAGGTGACGAGCAATAGCCATGAGTGGTGTTGACCCATATGGATTTTGGACCTGTTTTAAGTTAACAAGTTTTATAGGGTGACATGTTTTATTAACCTGTTGTATAACTTAAGTTGACCCAAACTGACCCATATAACTTAAGTTTTACCTAAATGGACCCATATGTAAACCTCTTTCACCAAATCCGCTCACTTTTTAAAGAATGGGTCATGACTGCCACCTCTGTCTGATATAGACGTTCGTCAAGACAAAAGCTGACTAAAAGTTTTAAAATTTGTATCAAAATCTAACCCGGGACTAAACTTTAATCTTGAACTATTTATAGGGTATGATATAACTGACACTATCAGCAATACTACCAAAGTTAAGACCACCAACATGCCAAAATGGACAAGTATGCCAAGAAGCCAATACTGGTCAACTAACCATCTCATACAAGGCTTATAGAACTTCTTACAAGAAAGGAGTTGCAGGTAACATGCATTATTCTTTAGTAACAAGTGTTTTCTTAAGTTCACTTGTATAGATAATACTTATTTGTGATTTTAGATATAGATTAACTGCCATGATCCTAATATGTTTAACATTTATCAACAGGTTGTTTTACCTCGTGAGCTAGGATACCTTAAATATGGTCACGGTGTATGGCTATCACTAGCAAATATTCTTACAATTGGAGCGCCTATATGATACCGGTAGGTTTGGCCATAAATAAAACTTGAAGAAATTAAGTGATTAACAAATTGTTAGTTTATTCCCGGATTGGAGGCTCGATAGCCTAGAATATAGAACAATTATTTCGTTGGCTTTAAGTTGCAGAGCTAACTTACAATCGGGTTGCTCTTACGGTAGTTCAAGATCCCAAGGTATACAATAAGTAAGTTTTTTCTTGTAACTATTTTTTTTATATATTTGGATATTTATTCTTTTTAGTTTCTAAGGTCTTGCAAGAGGTGTTCATTTTTTTTAAATTAAACTTGCCGGATGATGCACATCTTTAGTTGATCAATTAATTTCGAATGCTTTATTTAACAAGCATGAGGTTAATCAGAGCTCTATAATGGGTTTGTCAAAATGAGAAATTTCTTTTATGGGTCCAAAGAAGACCCCTTTTGTCCTATTTAGTTTTTGGAATTATCACACCTCCTTCCAAAGTTATTTGAGATGAACCCCCATGATTATGCACCAATAAGCATACCAATAAAAATCACATTTGTTATTAGGCTCTCTTCTAGCTGCGAAACTTGTGATCAGGTTGCTCTTTTTTGTGTTTCTAAGGTATGCAATAAGCAAAATTTTTATAACTATTTTTTATTTTTATTTTTTTAAGGTCCTACATGAGGTCATCATTTTTGTGCTGATGGAACTTGCGGGAGGATGTACATCTTTGGCATAAATGTGGATGCTTTTTTTGAACAAGTTCAATTGTATAAAAAAGGGTGTGCAAGTCCAGTAGGATGATATATAAGGTAAACTAGCGTTCTATAGTAGCAAATGGGCATTTTTGGTAATGGGTCAAAACAGGTTGGTCAAAATGATCTTTCACGGGTCAAAACACTTAATGGTGACCTTGGAAACACTTGTCCAAAACACTTATATTTCTTATAAACATTTTGTGTATCAACTATCAAATGTGAATATAAAACTTATACATATTGATAATAGTTAAGATCTTTTGCGTAATGTAATTCAAAGAGGTTTTATGCATCAAAAATCCATTTTGGGCAATTTTCATCTCATTTGACATGTTACCTATTTGACCCATTTTGAGATATAGCATATCCCAAAAAACTCCAGTCTTATTTCCATTTTTTTATTTCAGAAACGCACAAACAAGACGCTTAGGCATCCCCTTCCGGTACTAAGAGCTCATGAGATTGAGGAGAGGTCAAT
Organism: Ambrosia x helenae; assembly: GCA_030844895.1. Taxonomy (NCBI): domain Eukaryota; kingdom Viridiplantae; phylum Streptophyta; class Magnoliopsida; order Asterales; family Asteraceae; genus Ambrosia; species Ambrosia x helenae. The sequence goes on along the minus strand of CM061230.1, from coordinate 89,993,699 downwards.
AAGTTAAGATTATAGGTCTATTATGAAACGGACAACCAGCACAAACTTTTGCAAACAGTGTAGCAGCTTGGGGAAAAGTTAAATACTTTATGAGGCAGAGGTTGCTCTTAGTGCTCAAATAAATTCAAAGTTGGATCCGCTTATGCAAATTGAACTTCATGGTTTAGCTGTATTTCAATGATCTATTGTTCAAGACACCCTCAACAGTTTAGACCATCCATTATTGCTACTTAGTTTGATGTTTTAAGTGTATCACAGGTGTTTAACTCTTATTCATATAGTAGTACTATACACTATTGATACGAGTACACCTTTCGCCAGGGGCGAAGGATAGTGGAGGCCCGGGGGTGCCCCGGTCCCCGCCGTTTTTTGGCGCATTAGTGGAATTTTGTGATTTCGTAGGTAATTTTTATAGCAATTGAGTCCGGCCCCCACCGACCTGATCTTCCGGCCCCTACCGATTGGAAAAAAATGAGTCCTGCCCCTACCGATTCGATCTCCATGCTTCGCCATTGCCTTTCGCATCAATCATTTAGTAAATGATTTACTGTTGGCAGTTGCCTTTTTATGTTAACATTAAGAGTTGTGCTTTTATTTGGTACCTTGTATGAAGAGTAAATCAATTTTGCCATTTTATAGATTAACACCTGTTATTTGGTTTTAGAAGCCATAATATTATGGTTGGAGAAGGGATGATAAAATCATGGTGTCACATAAATGGGGAAAGTGATGCATCATTCATTACTATTAGTTTTTTCTCTAGCTTAGGAGAATCTTCAAGTTCGGTAATATTTATACAAGAAGGTTTATTTTTAGTTTTGTAAATTTGCCTTTCTCATAGCAAGGTACCATATTTTATTTTTAGCAAACGTGATTCTTTATAAAACGGGTACCATATTGTAAATTATCGCCACCGTAGCATTGCATGGGTTTTCTACTAGATGGATGTTTATTGTTTATTTATGTTTTTATGTTTTTTATTTAAGCAAAATGATTTTGTCATCATTATGATTTGATGTAGTGTTAACATTATGTTTGACTTTTTGAACTTAGTAAACTAAACAAAGATCAATGTTATTATTTTTTTAGGCGGGTCAAGGTTACCATTTCTAATAAACGGGTTAAACTCAACATTTATAGTGAACTTGTCCAAATTATACTTTTAGTAAAGGGATCAAGGTTACGAGTTTTGGTTGGCCTTTAACATAGAAAATTATAAATGGTTTGTTGTACTTTCATTAGTTTGTATAGTGTAACCTAATGACAATTCTAATATAACAATTTATTATACTCCAAGTAGATATGATTAAATACTCTAATAAACTTTCTAATTTTTTAGTTTTCTTTAAACAAAAATTTATAAACTTAAGAACACGAAAAAAACACAACACAAAATCTATAATGTAGTAGATGTTTTGAGTTTTCACCGAAGTGACAAATCTTCGTTACAATCAAGCTAACAATAGTCGGAATCAAACTCAAACCAATCTTAATTAAATAAAAAAGCCTTTATTTATGATTGAATATACGAAACCCGAAACAAAACGAAAGTTACATACGTATTAGATTCATTTCCTCACAGTGAACATATAACCCGGTAATCAATTAATCAACGTGGAATGTTTTGCAAATAAATCAACCATTGCCATGCCAAATCTTACTCATCGTCACTATCGCATTACATTTTTTATAACATCGTTGTTATAACAACATAGCCAAAATAATTCTCACTCGGACACACTCAATATCATGTCTTCACTTAAATTTACAAATTAGGTGATTTACATGTGCATATTGTTGGTCATCCAAATCTTGGTTTAAAAAAGCGCGAGGTGCTTCGGGACGTTTTGGGTCCAAAATTCGAAGCGCGATGCGAGAGCTTCACGTATAGTATTAAAAAAAATTATAAAAAAATATTTATATATGTCAATATGACATTTTCTACATGTTAATCAATCATAAGCACAAAAACATGATTACAAAATACCCTTGAACACTTAAAAAGCATATTCAAAACATAAAAACGACGAGGCACTACTGTAGCGGGCCAAATAAAGCAGTTTAAAAGGTTTTTTGGGCTGAGACGTTATTGTAGCGCGCGCCTCAAGCGCTCGAGGCGGCGCTTCCTGTAGTCGAGCGCTTTTTGGCAACAAAAGCGTTTTCCTAAACGTCTCGCGCCTCAAACGCTTAAAGCGCGCCCCATGCACACTTTTTTTAAACCAAGATCCAGATTATATAATGGACGAAATGTGATAGGGTTAGGTTTAAGAATGTGTTAACATGTCTTATTATTGTCATCTAGCTTCCGGCCCATCATGTATTTAATTTTGTTTGGGTTTTAGTTTTACCTAACTATTTAGACTTGCCCATTAAATTTCATTGGTTATCTATTGTTTGATCTAGAACATTCATCTTAGAAAGCTTTTAACTATATTATTGATAGATTGATATATACTAAATTGATAATACATTTTTAACGGTGACAAACCCACAAACTAAATCTACTTCTAAAATGTACTATATTATTGACTGATGATAATACATAGAAACAAAATTATACTAAATAACTTACGTACATGTATTTATAAAGAATTAAAAAGTTTGAGAATGTCGTAATATGTTTTATTGTCATCCAAGTTCGTCAGCGGCCATTAACTTTTTGAGAAAACATTTTTTTAACTATTTGTATATAGAATACCAAGTTATATAAGCATACCTTGACGGCATAGCTCAAGTATAGTACATGGTCTCACAGGGTGCTTGGTATTAAATACCGGTGTTCTTCTCATCGGGCCCTATGGTTGCACATATTATTAGTGCTTGGATTTTAATTATATTGGTTACACGTATGGACAAGCTCGAGCGTATTGTTTCTCTTTAATTAATCTAATGTATTCATCTTTTCCTCAAGACTATATCAAAATTAGTAATAAATCATGTATGCGCCAGCTATATAACTAAATTTGAGATATCATATACATGAATTAATAAACTTTCACGCTTTCTAATCCCCGTTCGAAAACCCGTCCCAACGGACGGGTATCTCACTAGTTACCCTTGTTAAAGACAACTACCCAATATTTAATTCCAAAACCCAAATCCAAACACCCCTTAGTAAAATTACCGAATCAAATGGAGCTCCCGGAGCTAGGTGTGAATATCTGCGCAATTGCTTCGAAAGGGGAAACGCTCCAACTTTCTACATGTTTAACAATCTGTCATGTGAAACAGTCATACTATTACTTATCAACCATTAAATGCAAATAAAAAAAAATATTTATTCAATCTATTAAGTTTGACTTACTTTAAACTGATTGTCTAAATCATAGACAGTAGCCCCATCAATGGAAATAAGAGGCCTCCAAGGTAGGTTGAGATACGTCCTGCAAATAACAGTTTCTAAATGATTAGCTTTAACTTGTGTAGCTCCAAATCTCCAATACGAAGTTGAATGAAACCAATAATGTTCATCTTAAAATGGAAACGAGAGTTGCAAATAACTAACACCTTAGGCTCCAGGATGCCTTTACAGACTCTGTCTCACCATTCAGAACCTGTATGATTTTGCGTTCCACCATGTCAATAAAAATGAAATCTTATTGACAAACTAGCAAGGAAATACAAATTTGCCTACTTTTGAATGAGAGGTTCCCTCTCAATACTAATTACTATGGTTCACAAATAATGGGATATGCTAACAACTATGGTTCACAATTAATTTAAAAAAAATAATAACTAGAATGTTTAGCCATAATCTATCAACTGAGAAAGAACATATAAGAATGTATACAAAAGTCTTCTTTCTGTTATTAGAATTCTGTCAACAACTTGATATAGAGATGTAGATGAAAGGTTCACCATATGAACGGTGCTTTAATAATGTTGTAGCAATTAGATGCTCTTAGAATTTGGAATCTAAACCAACCCTAAAGGTGGTTATAATCAAATTATTAGTCATCAACCACATTAGATGTTTTTTAACCATCAATCACTAGCCATTTATATATTTTATCAGAAGTAGGTTGTTAACCATAGCCTTAAGGGTTACACCTTTATAATTGGAATTTCCCTTTAATAACTAAACTTGACGCAATCTAGTATAAATATTTGCTTGCATGCATATATATCCAATTTGCATCAAGACCTATTCACAAAAATGATGAGATGTTCCTATGAAACATAAGAAATGTATAAAATGTGCTAATGAACATAATGTATTTATGGAGTCTCATATATCTGTCAAACCCTTGCACCTTTATAAGATAAACTACCTACCACCTACTGCACGGAGTCATCAATTTGAATTATGAAAATGGTCACTTTGCAGAATATGACGGTAATGCCAGCAAAGATTTCTGCCAAACCCTTGCAACAGAATCTCTCTTTAATAAGTGTAAGAGGATTAATCAGTCAAGTTTCAATGTAGTGAAATATCTATATTACCGGTAACATATGTTGACCTGTCTAGTCATTGTGTAAAATAACTTGTGTGGCATCCAATCTGTATATAGTTGATAATTAGGCATCATGTCACCAAATTTGACAATGTAGCACGCCACATCAGCATATGCAATTGAGCGATACAACTTGCGTCTCAACTTTTTTTTTTAAACAAAAACACGACAGCATTGAATGAAAACTAGAACTTGAGCGTTAAACCTCAAAAGCAATTTTGAATGACCTAGGTGGAACAATGGTGAAACTTGATTAGTATTTAGTGACATTCGCCCCTTTTAAAACAAGAGGTGATGGTGCGGTGGTGCCTTGGTGGAAACGCAGCCTCCCCTTATTTGCAAGCTATAATCTTGAACTTAATGAAATACAATTTAAAGAAAAAGAAATACCTTTGTAATGCTTTGTAATGAGATTGACGGATGGTCAAAGAAAGGTACAAGCAGTTTTAAGTTGCGAGAGTACAATTCCCTACCTGCAGAGCCACACTATCAGGAGATGCAGTTATGCACATCGATGTATAAATGGAAAACCGGTTGTAAAGTCATGTAATGTATATCACACTTCAAATGAGTACAGTCATGTAAGAGAGAAAAAGATTTCAAGTTTTTACCACTGAATTTAATGGTTGGATCTTCAAATATGCAATCTTCTGCGTAAATTCCAGAAGTAAAATTTCCTAAGATCAAAAGAAATGCCAGCATAAGTAAAGTACATGAAACAAGTAAAACCGTCGAAGTGAACTGCGATACGCAGAGTTCAACATTACATAATTACAGAAAGTCAGAATATGACTTGTTAAATTATAACATTTTGACTATATATAACGTGTTCTAGGTAAGAATTGTCGTTGCATGAACTGTAAATAAATGCAAGAAGGTACCTGTAACAAAGTAAGCATTGTCATAATCTGACTTCAATATGATCATAATATCATCTAAGCAAGTAGCAGAGATTTCACATTTCTGTTCGGGGACCACTTCATATAATCTGAGATAATAAGAAAAGAATTGAGGGTTAATATGGCTTCAGCCTTGTGTCACCTTCGAATGGCTTTATTTGTGTTTTGCACCTCGGATATGGACTTGGGAACGGTAGAGAATGCTAGATGTGGACTGAAGATATATGATCCTGAACCCTTCAAGGGCCCAAGAAACATCCACGTCACCACCAATACTCTACAATAGCTGGCAAAACGAATGATCCGTAGGGCCCACGCGCCTCGTAGGATCTGCCAGGTAACAGGGGATAAAAGGACCATTTGAAAAGGACACTTAACCAATCAGGTGAGGGAAAGTCTCAGAACTAAATCATTCTTTCTTGTCGACTATGGACTTTGATGACTCTAGCTTCATCATAGGGAAAGTCAAAAGAAAAGCATCATTCACATCCTATAGTAATTTCTTAGGGACTCTAGATCATAGACTGGGATCACTCGAGATCGATGGCTATGCACTCGCCCGAATGCAAACATTGGCTTGTTAGATTTTCCTTTGAGCGAGCCGTTGACTACTATTTACAATAGAAATGAAAGAAATGATCTCCTACCAAAAAGGTGGTGACAAAGGGGACACAAAGGACGTAAGATAGTGATGTCCAGCGAATGACGTCACGCCAGCACACGCCATCCTCTGAAATTCATAACGGTCAGCAGAGGAGGGACCACAAAGAATATTTGGAAAGTGACGTCTTTGCCAATCATCTCCAAAGGTAAAAGGGGCTGCCTCCATACTCTCTCAACTTACACAATTTATACTCTAAAGAACCCTACTTATTCTCACGCCAAAGGGTGGTTAAGAGGAGCCCCTTATGGTTGAATACCATACTACCCCTCGGTTGGATTGGTGCTTCTTCATGGACTAACCCGACAACACGACGAGGCCTGGATGTTAAGAAGCCCAATTCAGGACTAACTTCATCAAGTATCATTGGAATATCCGTCTCGGTTTTAGGTATTATAATTTGTGTCAAAAGTATTCCAACTAAATTAACTTCAATTCCTATAATCTAAGGTTCCATTTTCCAGCATACAATTCCTAAAGTCATAGGAACCCTAAACTTATATATCATATTCAATCCAACTAAATTAGCATATGCTGTACCAAATTATGAGTTATGAGTGCTTGCTTACTGGTTTTTATTGAAGGAAGAGAAGAGCCTTAAGATCTCTGTAGCTCCACTAACAACAAACTTCAAGATTTGTGGCGTCTCTTTTGTCTTTGAACATCGAATAGTCCGACCATTAAGAAACCTCTGCAGAAATTTGAGTACCAAAATTCATGAAAAGAACTAAAGAAGCATAAGATAATATGTTTGAAATTAAAAAGAAAAGTGTACCTGATGTGGTTGAGTAGGGTGTAACGGCAACCACGCATGGAAACAGATGGCTCCCGCCATGTTTGTTGTTATCGTATTCCGTTGGTCCGAGTCCGAACGTCTGAGAAGGTTTTTTTAACGGCTCAAATTGCATTAAATCTGGTATTTGACTGGACTCTACCTTTGATTTTGATTTTAAGAGGAGCAACACCTTAACCATGTACACCGATGGCGTCTATAATTTTGTAAAATTTTGGAAATAGTTTATGAATATGAGAAATTACATAGATTGTCTAAACGTTTACAACTTGTGACACATTTAGTCAAATTTTTACAACTTATAAGACCTATAGTCTTTGAAATTATAGGCGATATGTTGACTGTAGGTGTTACAAATTGCAAAAGTATTGACTAAATGTGTTACGGATTATAAAATTTTGAAGTATCTATGTAATTTCTCATATTTATAAACGATTTTTAAAATTTTGTAAAACCATATGGACTATTCATGTGATTTACACTACTATATTGAGTTGTACTATTATCGAAAAGAAACAAGTGGTATAATATATGTTAAGGAAGGTTAACGTACAAAGCTTTATTAATGTATGAAGGAATAGTGTTCGTCCATTAGGTTTGTTCGATAGTTAATTTACACTCGGTGGCACTATCATAATTATTAAGCATCATTAAAAACGGTTTAACATAGGCAAGGGCAATATCATCCATTTGCAAAATCAAATTTCAATTGAATTCAAATTGTGTTGCCCTAATCTCACTAATTAGTTTTACGACCGGGAAAAAACTCACGCAATTACGATCGGAAACCATGAACTGTTTACGTTTCGAAAACAAAGCATTACAGACCTGGAAATTACACATGCGTAACAAACCTGTTGTTAACATCTCAAAAATACGCAATACAGATTTGAAAATTACGCATGAACAACTTTGAGAAAATACGCATGCTTGTGTCAAATCATTTGAAAATTACGCAAGTTGTATCATCTGAAAAAACGCATATTGTATCAGCCCATTGAAAAGTACGCATAATGTATCATCTGAAAAAAACGCATGTTGTATCAACCCACTGAAGACTATGCATGAATGTATTAACCCATCTAAAAATTAGGCATGTGAAGGATCAACCCAATTGAAAATCACGAATGTTAAGTATTAACCCAACTAAAAATTACGCATGTATTATCAACCTAACTAAAAAGTTATGCATAACTCTATCCAACCTATGTAATTGTTTTCTAAAGGTGGTGGTTGGTGATGATTGAGTTTTGTAGATGCATTTTCATATGTGTCTATAGCTTTTAGGTTGTCCGGGATGTTACGTGTCATAGTTTGTAATGTTTAGTTTGTCAAGTCTTTGTAATTAATGACGAACATGTGAATGAGAGGTAGAAGTACTCATTCGTGTGGGTAGTTATAACTAATGAAGGGTTTGTAGTGTCATTCGTATGAAGGTTCATGTGAATGAGCCCATTAGCATGAACGATGGTGCGAACGAGGTTTTCCTATATATAGGTGTTTGAGTTTTGGCAAAACTTAGTCATGTCAGTTGTGTTAAGCGCCAAAACTCTGTTCAAAACCCCTAGATTCAGTAGTCTTTGTTATTTGATCTTTTGAGTTTGTAAATCTTATTCTAGTTTTGATTAATGACAAAGATGAATGTGTTTATTGATTTTGTGTGCGTTATTGCTTAGATTTTCATATCATTTTGCTAGACCCGAGGGGATTCCGCACTATGAGGTTTACCTATCGTGCATATCGTAGTGAATCGATAGAAATCGATCCTACAAGCTTGATTGTTGTCTTGTAGGAGGGAGGTTGTGGTGGTGGTTGATGTTCGATTATTGGGTTGCAGGTGGTGTTGATGTTCAATGGTGAATGATACAACTTGATGTTCGATTGTAGGTGGTGGTTGAAGTTCAATTGTTGGATTGCAGGTGTTGGTTAATGTTCGGTGATCAATGGTACAACTTGATGTTGATTGCAGGTGATGGTTGATGTTCAATTGTTGCATTGCAGGTGGTGAATTGTAGTGATAAATTAAGTTTAGTTAGAACAATTCGGGGATAAATTCGGTTTAATGATCAGATTGAGGTGTCGAACATATGAAGTGCGAATTGAATCCGTTTTTAATACGGAACAACACACGTTAATGGACTAAATTACCATTCCCAATGAAAACGGCCAAAACCACGTATCGCAAATCTAGTTAGTGTTTTGGTTGACGTGGCACCCCCAAGCTAACTGGCCTAGTGACTTAACCCAAATTAGGTACTAGAATCCAATAGATTAATAATAGAAGTTATATATGGCCAATTTTTTAGTTGGGGTGCCAACGGCCAATTTCAAATTGTTTAGGTTATTAAAATCCAATTGCCCTTACTACAAATTTCTCTAATTTTGAACCTTGAGTTATATTTATAATCTATACATCTAAGAGGTTGTTCTCCTAAGTTCTACCATTCATGTGGTCACAAAGATGTGCGATGGGTACTAGAGATTTGTGCGCTTCAAGCCTTTAATGTTATAAATCAGTTTGAAACCAGTTTGACGTTGTTGTTCCTCATCTTCCTAAGCTATAGAAACCCGCTAGAAGAGGTCTCAAATTCGTAACCTAGAGTATCACCATCCAACTTTCATTCAATATTTGTATATCACATGTATCACGTTAAGCACACATGTCTACCATAAGTATGAGAGAAACAAATAGTTTGAGTGTTAGAGGATATGCAATCCTAGAAAAAAAAAAGTATGATTAACTTCCCTTTTATAAATGTTGAGCGGGCCAACTCTAATGGGTCGATTTAGGTGGGGCAAAATCCCATCAGTAGAACCAAAAAAAAAATGAAAGGAGGGAGCCGAAAGGGTGGCGATTCCCGGGGAGGTAATTTCCGGAAAGGTTTTAGGAGAGAGATTAAAGATCATCATCCAGTAACAACATTCTTTATATCGAATCTACCTAGCGGAGTATCAGATTCACTCCTCTGGAAAGCATTCCAACCACATGGTATAATAAAGGACGCGTACGTTGCGAGGAAGACGGATGCAAGAGGAAACTGGTTTGGATTCGTTAGATATGTGGGGTACATAACTGTAACACCCCAACCGATGGCGGAAACATCGAGGTGTCACGTAGTGACGATTGTTCAATAGCTCATGGACTAAAGTGCAAATTTGAATACATTGATTAAATAATTTATTACATTGAAATGAAATACAACGATTCTAACTGCCAACTAAATTGAAATACAATAATCAAAATCTAAATATAAATCCGAAAGCTTAAAGAATGCATCTCAAAACAACCTGAAACATGTACAAAATATTTTGGTCAACACAAAAATTGTATTGGTGAGCATACCCTGTTTAAATAAATATAGTAGAAAAGTGTTTAGCAATTCATGTGTCGTATACTGTTTGCAATTATGTAATAAGTGGTATCCGGGTCAAATCAACCCTAAGAAAAGAAAGCAGATATATATAGTATGCGCTAGTAGTAATGTAATACATAGCAATGACGAGGACTCTCAACAGAGTCACAAGGGTATATACCATAGTACTATTAATTGAAATGCCAGGCCGCAACGGTTAATGATTTGGCAGGTCATAGATACACGATATGACACAAGCAAACACACATAAGAATTGCTTTTTAGTAACAAGAAATTGAAACTTGATAATAGGTACACAAGTCACCCCAAAATAGTAAAACAGTAAAAAAAAAAGGGAAAGATATACTCACCGTTTGCGAAAGCGAGCAAAATCCAACTTAAGCGGTCGTGAGCTAAGTAATGGGAATTCCGAGGAATTCAACCTATAATGTGTAAGCATATTAATAAGGAAATGTCTAAAAAGTCTAAGGTAACTAGGGTCTAAGGCATTAGGGTTTGCTAAGTCGATTTGGGGAATTAGAGTTTTTATGATCAGTCGCGTTAATGTAAAAGTTGTATATCACAAATAATATATGAAAGGTTGTAAATGTGGTTTAAATAATATAATTATTACCTATTGAATATTTAGATAAAAAAAAATATGTTTGAATAATTAAGACCAAAAGTAATGTAGTTAATTATTCTAACTAATTATTGTAAGTAAATACAATAATATAAATGTGTAACTAAATAATTATGAGTTTCACAATAATTCAACAAATGGTAATTAAGATTTTCAAACATAATAAATTTCTATTTTATAAGAAAAGTATTTATAAAATAGATGTTTAAATAGTGTAAATAATAAATAAATGTTTAATTATGTCTAATTAAACATAAATAACGTTAATAATACAAGACATGACTCAAAAATTCTATTTTTATAGAAAATGGATGCTTTCTTATGTAAATTAATGAAATTAATTTTCTCATAATTTTTAATAGCTTATTTATATTTAAAACTGATTTAATGAGATTAAATCATGTTTAAGTGACTAAAAATAGGAAAATCAATAAAAATAATTGTTTTCTGAACCAATAATTTTTATTTCAGATCATAATGATTAGAAATAATTTCACAAAGAGTTTGAGATTAAAAACATTAAAAATGAATTTTTTATCAATTAAATACGACTAAAACAAATAAATTCAATAAAAATATAAAAATATGACATTTTCCAGAAAATAAAAGTTTAGTAATTTTCTTTATGGTGTCAAGATGCTACTCCTAAATTTTCATAATTTTTGAAGCAAAAATGAATTTATTATGAATATTCTAAGTTTAATGTGTTTATTTATTAATATATAGATATGCAAATCAAAACAAAAACAAAAAATGAAAAAGGGACGCGGTTTGCAGGACTCGAACACGAGTCCATGCTGTATACAACACACACACAAACCACTACCCTACAAGACCTTTTAATTGAATAAATTTGAAGAGAAATTTATATAAAGTTTTATCAAGTTTCATCTTCTTCCCCAAATTATTCTACATAAACCCTAACCCTAACCCAAAATCAATAACTCGATTCAGAGATCTTTATCATCTGATTTTAAGGGGCTTTTGAAGAAGAACAATGAAAATAATAAACGGCATCAAACTTTAGAACTTACAGTCGCGTTTTATGATTGAAAAGAATGAGAAAAAGCCAAGAGTTTAAGCGCCGATTGGAGACCTTTCAGACGTGTTTGTGGTGATATTTTTGTGGGTTATGAATGTGAGAGAGTGCAGAATCAGGTTGGTATCAAGTAATTATAATGTTTACGTTTAAAACTTATGATTTGATAAACTTTAAAACTCCAAATCGGTTACACTATTAATTGCGAATTAAACCGTGTTAAAGCTTGAGATAAAGGTGGAAAACCGAAGAGGCATAGTGGAGAAATGGTTCGGGATCATTAAAGGGGGTTGGATCGGGTCAAAACGGGCAAAAATCCCTTGCCGGAGGTCTGCCGAAAGTTCGCCGCCGGCGAACAAGTCTTGGCCGGAAAAATCGTGGGGTACAGGGGAGGGAATCCATGTTTTTTAAAACTTTTCAATATTAACACCTTTGGCCCCTCAAGTATAACCAAGTTAGTTTATTATATAACTAAGTTAGTTTTTCTTTTATAAAACTTAACCAAGTTAACTAGATTTAACTTAAAACTTTTATAAAACTTTTTAAACTTGAATTTTTTTTATAGAAGCTTTTACGAACACGTTTCCACATAGGCATTCGATTAAAACTCATATCCGATCCATAATAAAAATATAAACGATGAATTTTTTTTAGTTCGCTCTAAAATAAATTTTGAAAACGACGAAACTATAGGGATTATAATAGAAAATTTTTTAAGGGCTATTATTGTAAATTTGACGAAAGACGAAGGTGACGAATGTCACAGTCTCCCATACTTTAGAAAATTTCGTCTCGAAATTTCTTTCGAGTGGAGGTTACTATGAAACAAAATGCGTTGTAAAAGTCAACTAGATTTTTAAAAGAAAGTTCCATCAGTTATGATTTGACAAAACTTAAAATAGTTGTCTAATACTCAAAGTAAAAGTTTTGAAATCTTTAACAGTTAACCCAAAGTTAGGAAATGGGAGTTTAAATGAGAAGAGTTTTTGGGAATGTGTAACGGGTGAGGAAAAGGCACTGATGAAGGTAGTCTCCCCTACTTTAGAAAGGTTTCTGCCCGAACTTTATTAAATACAGGCAACAGGATTTCGACTAACAGGGAGTGTAAAAGTATACAAAGTTTAAGGTTTTCAGTAGATGTGGTTAAAACGAAAGGCTCCAACAAAACTAATTGAAGCTTATGTAAAATGTTCTTATCGAAAGGCTAGTTATTAGTCAATGATCTAATGAAGAGGTAATTTCAAAGTAATGGGTAGGTTCTTGGTCAGACTCCTAGTCCGTTCCCGCAGTATCGTTTATGCTTATATATATGGTGTACCGCAGCTGACCCACCACACTCCCGATACTTTGGATTCGTACTAATTGACTACCAATAGCCTAAGTAGAATCACACACCACCCTCATGTACCTGTAAGCCCATGATTGCGTTCCGGACTGTAATCATCGATTTACCTTACACTAGGGTGTTATGCTTTTCCATAACCCTAACATGAAATAAATGTGTGCAACCACTATGTAATAGCCACTGTAATGAAATAATGTTTAATCATGTCATGGTTAGAGGTCCTTCCCTTTCGGGTTTTCCCTTTAACCGTAATGAGAATAACATGTAAGTATAAGACATGGTTAGAGGTTCTTCCCTTTCGGGTTCACCCTTAACCGGTAACTTTTGTTCACATCGTTGACTCTAAACACTCCTATTGATAGACCCTGAGGTTTACACCGTTCCCCTCGGATTGAAGAAATACTCTAATCCGAGTCGTACGTGGGCACTGGCTTAGATCTCATACGAGTTATCAACTAGTATGTTCATTGACCATGATGATGAACACAATAATGTAAGTATAACAGGGTTTTGCTCAAAAGATAGGAAAAAGATATATGCATACCAAATATGCGTCAAAGTACATAAGTATAGCATAAAACTTCGATTGAAAGAATGGTATAATATAAATCAAGTAAATCGCACAATTTTCACAAAATGAAAGTAAACGAGTTAAGTTAATGCTCAAAACCAGTGTTGTAAAATTGACTACTAATAATTAATGCGAGAATAATTGTAAATAACGCGTGGGGATAGCCACCAATAAAATAATAATACGAGAATAATCATAAATAAGATAATATGCGAATATAATAAAAATAAGATGATGTAAGAATAAGATAATGATATTTACTGCAATTGGGAGTGGACGGTACATACGTATAATCTACTGGCCATGCGGGTTTAAAATATATGCACTATATGTTAAAAGACATTTAGCAACATTTCGATAAAGATATGTCCAATAATTAGACCAAAAGTTTTTGCGACTGAAAGAGTGTAAGTGTAAAAGATAAATTATTGTTTATAAAACAAAATGTAGTTTTACTCGAACTTTGTGATATAGTTGAAAGTATATTAGTGATGCATGAGAATAACTTTTTAGATTCAAAACAGCTTCACATGAAAAGACTTCGTAAGTACATACTTTCATGTGTTTACAAGAAGTCGAGTTTGAAAAATGTTATAAGGCTTATTATTAGTTGCAAGTTTCTTTCGAAAACATATATTGGTTACGTCATATGAAAACAAAAGGTTTACATTTTATTTGTAAAATATGCACTACAAGCTTATAAAATGCAAAATGAAACCATTTTATGAAGTATGTGTAAATCTAATGTGTTTTTAAAAGACCAAGATTTAAAATGACGTGAATGATAAAATTAACGTATGTAATAGATTACCAATATTTAAGAAAATTCATAATCAACGAGATGTAGAAATAAATCCTTGAGATGTGGATTTCACTCCTAACTCAAAGATGTATTTCAAAATTGAAAACGATTGTGGGATGAAACCAATCACTAAGTTAAGGATATCACTCCCAGCTTAGTGGTTAAGTTTCTTTTTGAAGGAAATACTCTTTGAGGTGTGGATGTCACTCCTATCTCAAAGATATATTCCTAAGATAAATAACCTATAGAGGAGTGAAACTAATCACCAAGGTATGGATACCACCCCTAACTTGATGATATCGTTTCGTTTGTGAAATACGTGTCACACCCTCAAATTTCCACCTGCGGAGTTCTACCGCGAGGCATGTGACACACCAGGATCTAAGTCAACGGTCACAATAAACGACGTCTAAATGTAAAACATACGTAACAGAAACCATGCATAAGTTTAAAACCAACATTCAACAGTGCGGAAGCATTTAAAGTTTACAGAAGTCATGCATAAATAAAACATAAGTTCAAAAGTTCATGATTCCAAAACGTGCAAATGAGACCCTAGACGCGAGACGACTCCAGTGCGACCTCGTGCGCCTATCTGACAGCTGCTACCTTAGCGACCTGAGAAAACATGCTAAAAGAGTCAACATATAATGCTGGTGAGTTCACAGGTTTTAATTAAACGTTTAAAGTGATCCTTCGAAAACCGTTACCATCACAGTTACTACTATGCTTGTGAGAACGCTAGCTAGGCGCAGAATGAGATACTCATACGGGTGAAACCATTGCTGACTAAGCCGTGTAGTGACCCTTAGTTTCCTATGGGCTACCGTCATCACCGGTAGACCTTGTTTTATTAGAGACAATATGCACTCGCCGGTCCCACCGTCGAGTGGGGTTTGTCAGTTCCCAATAGCGCTATCCATATTTCCCCGCCATATACCCATGTTAGTGGTTTCTAAGGGACTTTTTGATGAACCGTATAGTACGATAAGTAAGCCATAGTATAACGTGATAAAGAGTCATGAGCCATAAGAGTTTAACAAGTCATAAGTCATAAAAAGATTTTTAAGCATGTTTCTCCCCCGAAAACATAAACCGTAAAATGTGGGGCCGTGAACTCACCTTAGGTTGCGTATTCCGTTTAAGAGTAAACCGTATGCGTGATATGAGTAAACCGTCTGTAAGATATGATAGCCCCAACTATTGGCGACCTATCATAAGATATGTGTCAAGTTAGACTAATAACCCATCTGGTTCATTAGTCCCTAAGTCCAGTCCATGACCATTATGTGTCCGAAAAGCGTGTTTGACCGACAACAAGACTACGTAAGACAAGACTCGACATCCCATGGGTGACCCGACATTCCACGTGTTAGATAAATACAAGACATCATGCAACATATGCAATTAAACACTTAATACGCGCAACAGTTCACTTAGTCTAGCATAATGTCCGATTAACGCGTAAACAGGTCCGAACACGTGTTACTAAGTCATTGGGTGTATCCCGGGGTTCCTATCATGTTCCTAGGTGTCAAATCATGTTCCGGGATGTTAACATATACATACGGCAGCATTATACGCGATTAGGAATCAAACTAGCATTTAGGATTGTAAATGCTTAAGTATAGGCATTTAGGATTGTAAATGCTAGTTGTTGAGGGGAATAGGCCTCTATTCGCCTATATATAGGCGATTAGGGCTTGTATTCGCCTGAACATCAGGCATTTAGGAGCCTACTCGCCTGAAGCCTCATGCGAGTAGGATCCTACTCGCCTCTGCAGGTCTGTAGTGCAATTTCGCGCGCCGAACACTCCAAATCAGATCCGAAACATGTAAAAACACCCAATAATCATCCTAACACATTAACAAACATATTTCAAGCAAAACCCCTAAGTTTTCATCGTTCTAACAGTTCCGAATGCGAGCGTTTTCCCAAAATAGCAACTTAGCATGTAAACATCACATCAACATGCAAGAACTTGCCCTAAATAGCAATTATTCAGATTAAATCACATAACCACGTTATCCGATAGCATCCTACTGTTCTAGCATCATCCTAGAGCAAACCCTAACATCATACAATCAACAACACACCTCATATCATCCTTAATCATCCAAAATCCTTCAAATGGGTCAAAACATCAAGTATCAACAATACACAGCCAAAACCATTCAAACTCCTAGGACATCATCATACTAACTTGTAATAGCCATAAACATCATAATAACACAAAAACAATCATGATTCAATCCTAAAAATTCTATCTTTAATCACATATAACACATATAACACATGTAAAGGTGTGGGTTTGTTTAAAAACGGTTTTAAATGGATTTTCAAAGACAAAAACATTTATAAGTCAGGTCTGGACTTTTAGGGAGTAAAACATAATCATTTAAAGGTTTGGGTTTAAAGAACACACCTTGTATTCAAGAGGAGATGATGGAATAAGCTTAGAAATGGTTGTTTTGATGTAAAAATAGGTTCCAGAGGGTGTTTGTGGGTTGAGATAGGTTATGGGACGGCTAGGGTTGTATAAATGATGTTTTAGAGGTCAAGGGTGGTATTTATAGGCGTTTTTGATCGTTCAAAGCATTTCAGGCGAGTACACAGCAGTATAGGCGAGTAGGGCTGCTACTCGCATGAAACATCATGCGAATAGCCCCCTATTCGCCCCTATAACCTCCTACTCGCCTATATTAATGGCGATTAGGCTATCACACACTAGCCTAATCGCCTATAGTCCAGGTGTTCGTGTTTTTGGCTCGTTTAAACCCTATTTTAACATATGTAATCACGTTTTCACATACCGACAAGCCACATAATGATTACCAACATATAATGCACGATAACTAACACGTTCCCGCCCGATCACCAATTCCCGGGACCCGAGACTTGCGTATGTTAAAACCCTAATGATGTGCGACTCGACTCGACCGACCTTGTTATGTGTAACGTATGCGCGACTCGCTAAGGTAGACTTACTAAGTTTTCAAAAGTTAGTTACCGGAAATTGCCGGGTGTCACATCATCCCCCTGTTGAAAGATTTTTCGTCCCGAAAATTTCCCGAAGTCGAGGAGAGAAAACAAATAAGAAGAAAAATTTTCCGGGTCGTCACATCATCCCCCTGTTGAAAGGAATCTCGTCCCGAGATTCTTTCGGCTTCAACAGTGATGAGTGTCGACCTCTGTGCCCAAGTAACGTTTCCCCAAAATACAACAAGTGAAGGTCATAAACCAAACGTGACAGTAACAACCGGGAAACCACTTTCCCAAATGTGAGTATGAGACAAGAGACCCCCGATCGAAGGCCTACTGGAGACTACTATGATCGGTATAACTAGCCCACCGGTACCGTCCAAGTAGCATCCCCAAAGGACCCTCATCGACCCAAAGAATAAGAAACAGAGACCAAACCACAAAGAAAACACCCGAAAACACGAACGCACAACGATGCGGATAAAAGTATAACCAAAGCGTAACAAGAGATAAGAGAGAATACGTACGGGTAACAGTGTCTGGGTCCATCTGGTTCTCCCTAGCACCGATCACATAAGCATGAGCACGAGTAAACCGACCACCGCCTTCATTGTCTCCATCCTTCCCTGCAGTCCCTGTGCCCCCTTGATTCAACTTGGGACAGCTTCGCTTGAAGTGCCCCGCTTCTCCACAATGAAAGCAACCCTGGTTCCCTTGTGGAGCAGGGGCAGTAATAGCAGCAGTCTGAGTCGTCCTGGAAAGGTTGACCCTACAATCCTTGGCAAGATGCCCCGTCCTCTGACAACGCTCACAGCGAAAACTCTCACAAGTACCATAGTGATGAAACTCACAACGCACACACTTAGGGCTTTTCCCAGCATAGCCCCCTTGTTTCTGATCCGACGCTGACCCGGAAGCTTCAGCCTTCTTCGCCGCCGGTTGTCGCTGAACCCCCGATGAACTCTTATCCACGCTTTCCCACTTTCTCTTGTTCTCTGCCGGCGCCTTCACAGAAGAGCCCCTAGGAGGCAAGACACCCTCAGAAATCTTCAAGTTGGTCATCTTAGTAGCCGACCGCACAGCCTCTGATATAGTAGTAGGATCCCTAGCAGACACCAATCCCGCAATCTCTGGCACCAAACCCGCAAGATACTGCTCTATCCTCCTATACTCTGGTGTAGACAAACCTGGGCACATAACTGCTAGCTCGTTGTGCCTGATCGTGTACTCCTCAACCTCAGAACCCACCATCTTAAGATTCCCATATTCCTGTTCCAACCTCTTAATCTCCTCACGCGGGCAGTACTCCTCCTTCAACCTACGCACAAAATCCGCCCAAGGCATGGCGTTGGCCTCCCCGAGACCAAGTGTCTGTGTGACGCAGTTCCACCACGTCAAGGCGGCTCCTACAAAAGTCCCCGAAGCAAACTTCACCCAATCCACCGCTGGAGTCTCACATAAAGCAAACACCGAAGCAGTCTTCTCCAACCACCGTAGCAACTCCACAGCCCCCTCTGTACCCTGGAAGCTGAGAGGCTGACAATCCTTAAACCGCTTGTAGGCAACACCTGCCTGGACCGGAGGAGCAGTAGCACCCATAAAAGTCTGCTGGGCAGCCTGAAAAGCAGCTAATGCAACGCCCAACTGTTGCTGCATCATTTCATTGAGCTCATCATACGTCAAGGTGATGTTACCACCACGTCTACCCCCACCAGTGTGGCCTCCACGTC
Source organism: Ambrosia x helenae (assembly GCA_030844895.1). NCBI lineage: Eukaryota > Viridiplantae > Streptophyta > Magnoliopsida > Asterales > Asteraceae > Ambrosia > Ambrosia x helenae. The sequence continues at coordinate 89,974,426 of CM061230.1, read as the reverse complement.
GTCCCCCAGTGCGTCCCCCAGTGCGTCCCCCAGTGCGTCCCCCAGTGCGTCCTGACATCTTCTGAGAAGGAACAAGAAACAAATACTCAGACCCATCACCAACGCTAAACCAAGAGAATATGAAAAGCCTAGGATCGGGTTCGAACGTGACCATTAATCCCAACACGAGATCCACCAAGTCTTCCATGCATCCCAACTTATGATTTCGTGTGCACCCAAAATGATAAATTGCTCTACATGGTCCTCAAGGCGTGCCCCGAGCTCGAACCTCAAGTCACCCGGTTCCCGCATCTTAGAAAGGTACAACCAACTCAAAAGATCAACAAACATGTTCCCTCGACTGCAAACCCGAAGAAGAAGATAAATAAAGCTAGGAATAACCAAGTATGAGATAGGTAATGTGACACTGTGTGGTAAGGATACCGACACCCCGACAAGGTTAGTATGTTTACCAAAAGACACGACTCAAATGTATGTGACCGTCTAGTGTGTGAGACTCGGCTATAGTCTAGACTCTACATGCAGTCCTAGTTCACTATAACCATTGGCTCTGATACCAATCTGTCACACCCTCAAATTTCCACCTGCGGAGTTCTACCGCGAGGCATGTGACACACCAGGATCTAAGTCAACGGTCACAATAAACGACGTCTAAATGTAAAACATACGTAACAGAAACCATGCATAAGTTTAAAACCAACATTCAACAGTGCGGAAGCATTTAAAGTTTACAGAAGTCATGCATAAATAAAACATAAGTTCAAAAGTTCATGATTCCAAAACGTGCAAATGAGACCCTAGACGCGAGACGACTCCAGTGCGACCTCGTGCGCCTATCTGACAGCTGCTACCTTAGCGACCTGAGAAAACATGCTAAAAGAGTCAACATATAATGCTGGTGAGTTCACAGGTTTTAATTAAACGTTTAAAGTGATCCTTCGAAAACCGTTACCATCACAGTTACTACTATGCTTGTGAGAACGCTAGCTAGGCGCAGAATGAGATACTCATACGGGTGAAACCATTGCTGACTAAGCCGTGTAGTGACCCTTAGTTTCCTATGGGCTACCGTCATCACCGGTAGACCTTGTTTTATTAGAGACAATATGCACTCGCCGGTCCCACCGTCGAGTGGGGTTTGTCAGTTCCCAATAGCGCTATCCATATTTCCCCGCCATATACCCATGTTAGTGGTTTCTAAGGGACTTTTTGATGAACCGTATAGTACGATAAGTAAGCCATAGTATAACGTGATAAAGAGTCATGAGCCATAAGAGTTTAACAAGTCATAAGTCATAAAAAGATTTTTAAGCATGTTTCTCCCCCGAAAACATAAACCGTAAAATGTGGGGCCGTGAACTCACCTTAGGTTGCGTATTCCGTTTAAGAGTAAACCGTATGCGTGATATGAGTAAACCGTCTGTAAGATATGATAGCCCCAACTATTGGCGACCTATCATAAGATATGTGTCAAGTTAGACTAATAACCCATCTGGTTCATTAGTCCCTAAGTCCAGTCCATGACCATTATGTGTCCGAAAAGCGTGTTTGACCGACAACAAGACTACGTAAGACAAGACTCGACATCCCATGGGTGACCCGACATTCCACGTGTTAGATAAATACAAGACATCATGCAACATATGCAATTAAACACTTAATACGCGCAACAGTTCACTTAGTCTAGCATAATGTCCGATTAACGCGTAAACAGGTCCGAACACGTGTTACTAAGTCATTGGGTGTATCCCGGGGTTCCTATCATGTTCCTAGGTGTCAAATCATGTTCCGGGATGTTAACATATACATACGGCAGCATTATACGCGATTAGGAATCAAACTAGCATTTAGGATTGTAAATGCTTAAGTATAGGCATTTAGGATTGTAAATGCTAGTTGTTGAGGGGAATAGGCCTCTATTCGCCTATATATAGGCGATTAGGGCTTGTATTCGCCTGAACATCAGGCATTTAGGAGCCTACTCGCCTGAAGCCTCATGCGAGTAGGATCCTACTCGCCTCTGCAGGTCTGTAGTGCAATTTCGCGCGCCGAACACTCCAAATCAGATCCGAAACATGTAAAAACACCCAATAATCATCCTAACACATTAACAAACATATTTCAAGCAAAACCCCTAAGTTTTCATCGTTCTAACAGTTCCGAATGCGAGCGTTTTCCCAAAATAGCAACTTAGCATGTAAACATCACATCAACATGCAAGAACTTGCCCTAAATAGCAATTATTCAGATTAAATCACATAACCACGTTATCCGATAGCATCCTACTGTTCTAGCATCATCCTAGAGCAAACCCTAACATCATACAATCAACAACACACCTCATATCATCCTTAATCATCCAAAATCCTTCAAATGGGTCAAAACATCAAGTATCAACAATACACAGCCAAAACCATTCAAACTCCTAGGACATCATCATACTAACTTGTAATAGCCATAAACATCATAATAACACAAAAACAATCATGATTCAATCCTAAAAATTCTATCTTTAATCACATATAACACATATAACACATGTAAAGGTGTGGGTTTGTTTAAAAACGGTTTTAAATGGATTTTCAAAGACAAAAACATTTATAAGTCAGGTCTGGACTTTTAGGGAGTAAAACATAATCATTTAAAGGTTTGGGTTTAAAGAACACACCTTGTATTCAAGAGGAGATGATGGAATAAGCTTGGAAATGGTTGTTTTGATGTAAAAATAGGTTCCAGAGGGTGTTTGTGGGTTGAGATAGGTTATGGGACGGCTAGGGTTGTATAAATGATGTTTTAGAGGTCAAGGGTGGTATTTATAGGCGTTTTTGATCGTTCAAAGCATTTCAGGCGAGTACACAGCAGTATAGGCGAGTAGGGCTGCTACTCGCATGAAACATCATGCGAATAGCCCCCTATTCGCCCTATAACCTCCTACTCGCCTATATTAATGGCGATTAGGCTATCACACACTAGCCTAATCGCCTATAGTCCAGGTGTTCGTGTTTTTGGCGCGTTAAACCCTATTTTAACATATGTAATCACGTTTTCACATACCGACAAGCCACATAATGATTACCAACATATAATGCACGATAACTAACACGTTCCCGCCCGATCACCAATTCCCGGGACCCGAGACTTGCGTATGTTAAAACCCTAATGATGTGCGACTCGACTCGACCGACCTTGTTATGTGTAACGTATATGCGACTCGCTAAGGTAGACTTACTAAGTTTTCAAAAGTTAGTTACCGAAAATTGCCGGGTGTCACAATACGAGCGTCTTCTTCGCCAAGCAAAATATCGAAAGAATAACGAGGAATAATCATAACGAAAATATCTTGAAAGAAAATATAAGAAACGAGAGAAATATACACGAGAGGACTCGTGAAAATAAACTTAGTTATAGTCTAGTCTAAAAGGCATTCTAATAACCTAATTCCCTATAACCATGGCTCTGATACCAATCTGTAACACCCCAACCGATGGCGGAAACATCGAGGTGTCACGTAGTGACGATTGTTCAATAGCTCATGGACTAAAGTGCAAATTTGAATACATTGATTAAATAATTTATTACATTGAAATGAAATACAACGATTCTAACTGCCAACTAAATTGAAATACAATAATCAAAATCTAAATATAAATCCGAAAGCTTAAAGAATGCATCTCAAAACAACCTGAAACATGTACAAAATATTTTGGTCAACACAAAAATTGTATTGGTGAGCATACCCTGTTTAAATAAATATAGTAGAAAAGTGTTTAGCAATTCTTGTGTCGTATACTGTTTGCAATTATGTAATAAGTGGTATCCGGGTCAAATCAACCCTAAGAAAAGAAAGCAGATATATATAGTATGCGCTAGTAGTAATGTAATACATAGCAATGACGAGGACTCTCAACAGAGTCACAAGGGTATATACCATAGTACTATTCATTGAAATGCCAGGCCGCAACGGTTAATGATTTGGCAGGTCATAGATACACGATATGACACAAGCAAACACACATAAGAATTGCTTTTTAGTAACAAGAAATTGAAACTTGATAATAGGTACACAAGTCACCCCAAAATAGTAAAACAGTAAAAAAAAGGGAAAGATATACTCACCGTTTGCGAAAGCGAGCAAAATCCAACTTAAGCGGTCGTGAGCTAAGTAATGGGAATTCCGAGGAATTCAACCTATAATGTGTAAGCATATTAATAAGGAAATGTCTAAAAAGTCTAAGGTAACTAGGGTCTAAGGCATTAGGGTTTGCTAAGTCGATTTGGGGAATTAGAGTTTTTATGATCAGTCGCGTTAATGTAAAAGTTGTATATCACAAATAATATATGAAAGGTTGTAAATGTGGTTTAAATAATATAATTATTACCTATTGAATATTTAGATAAAAAAATATGTTTGAATAATTAAGACCAAAAGTAATGTAGTTAATTATTCTAACTAATTATTGTAAGTAAATACAATAATATAAATGTGTAACTAAATAATTATGAGTTTCACAATAATTCAACAAATGGTAATTAAGATTTTCAAACATAATAAATTTCTATTTTATAAGAAAAGTATTTATAAAATAGATGTTTAAATAGTGTAAATAATAAATAAATGTTTAATTATGTCTAATTAAACATAAATAACGTTAATAATACAAGACATGACTCAAAAATGCTATTTTTATAGAAAATGGATGCTTTCTTATGTAAATTAATGAAATTAATTTTCTCATAATTTTTAATAGCTTATTTATATTTAAAACTGATTTAATGAGATTAAATCATGTTTAAGTGACTAAAAATAGGAAAATCAATAAAAATAATTGTTTTCCGAACCAATAATTTTTATTTCAGATCATAATGATTAGAAATAATTTCACAAAGAGTTTGAGATTAAAAACATTAAAAATGAATTTTTTATCAATTAAATACGACTAAAACAAATAAATTCAATAAAAATATAAAAATATGACATTTTCCAGAAAATAAAAGTTTAGTAACTTTCTTTATGGTGCCAAGATGCTACTCCTAAATTTTCATAATTTTTGGAGCAAAAATGAATTTATTATGGATATTCTAAGTTTAATGTGTTTATTTATTAATATATAGATATGCAAATCAAAACAAAAACAAAAAATGAAAAAGGGACGCGGGTTGCAGGACTCGAACTCGAGTCCATGCTGTATACAACACACACACAAACCACTACCCTACAAGACCTTTTAATTGAATAAATTTAAAGAGAAATTTATATAAAGTTTTATCAAGTTTCATCTTCTTCCCAAATTATTCTACATAAACCCTAACCCTAACCCAAAATCAATAACTCGATTCAGAGATCTTTATCATCTGATTTTAAGGGGCTTTTGAAGAAGAACAACGAAAATAATAAACGGCATCAAACTTTAGAACTTACAGTCGCGTTTTATGATTGAAAAGAATGAGAAAAAGCCAAGAGTTTAAGCGCCGATTGGAGACCTTTCAGACGTGTTTGTGGTGATATTTTTGTGGGTTATGAATGTGAGAGAGTGCAGAATCAGGTTGGTATCAAGTAATTATAATGTTTACGTTTAAAACTTATGATTTGATAAACTTTAAAACTCCAAATCGGTTACACTATTAATTGCGAATTAAACCGTGTTAATGTGACATCCGTCATTTTTTTTTTCATAATATATATATATATATATATATATATTTAATAATAATAATAATAATAATAATAATAAAAAGATTTGTTTAATTATGTTTGTCTAAGCCCACAATACAATTTAACCCACCCTTTCTTTAAACTTGGCCAGCCCAAACCCCTTAATCCCAAGCCCAGTCCATAGCAGGCCCAACAGACCTCAGCCCACCCCCTTCTGATCTGGCCCACCTATTCCCTTAATGTTTTTAATCAAAAAAAAAGGTTGTCCCCCCCCGTGATTCGAACCCGGATCAGACTCAACACACACACACGCTCACACCAGCTGGACCACACACTTATCTTGGTTTAAACCTGACTTATCTTATATTAATATACAAGTACAAAATGCTCCTTTCCTCCTTCTTTCTACCCTGTTACGCGACACAGCAGACATGAATTTGAAATTCATGTTTTGACCAACTTAATTCCCACATTAACTCATAATTGATTCTGAATGGAAAGGGAACGCAATTATCGGCCATCACCAACTAATATTACACGCTAATTATCATCGTCTTTGACCAATTTAAATTAATTACACGTTTTGACATTCATGTGGTCAACCCTTGCCAATTCGAAGACTGAAGCTTCAAAACTATAAATTGATCTTACACGAACCTTCACAACTCGCCGTTTACACTTCCTCAACCTATAATTTCTTTCAAAAGTCTGCTAATTGTGGTTTAATTGTTCGAGTTTGACCCTTAAGTGGACCATTCAATTCAGAATCAATTAAGCTTTGTAAGTGTGTTTTTCCTTGTGGGTTTTGATGACCGGCCTATGCACAACATTTACCCTAAGATTAATTGGGTGAATGTTGTGTGAATCAGTCGATTGAAATTTTAGGGTTTTCGTATAATATTTGGGGAAGATGACAAGTTTTCACATCTGTTTATATTAAAAACGAAACAAAACTTATCACAAATTGATCCTCAGATCAGTTGGTTACTTCTGATGATGTTTACCCAAGTCACCCGGGTTCGATTCCGGCCCGTGACATTCTTTTTGTTCTTTTCATTTTTTAAAACAAACAAATCAATTAATTATATATAATACATCTTAATTTTATAAATTCGTTTTTAAATATTAAAACTATTTTATAAATTCTAAAAAAATTATATTTATCAAATCTGATGTAAAAGATTTAGTTACAATTTTTAGTTTTCTGAAATTTATTTATTTAATATTTATAATAATTAAATCAAGTTTATTCTATTTTATTTATAAAAATCTATAAAAATATCAAAACGATCTTATTAATTTCCACAAAAATTATCCTAAGTTTTTATAACATTAAACTTTACTGAAATAATTTTTAATTCAGTAAAATCATTTATTTTATATTTTTAATCAATTTTTGTTAGATTTAATCATAATTAAATCATAATAAATCCAATTTTTAATATTTTTGCACCAAAATTTTACACAAATTATTTCTGATTATTTAGAACAGAAATATAATTTTTAAACTTATAATTCTTTGATTTTAATATTTTTAAATATTAAAGTCATATTTTGACAATTTGAAATAATTAGATTAATTATTCTATTTTCAAGAAAATAATTTTATAAAAATTATTTTCATACTCAAAACCATATATTATGATTATATTCAACTTAGGATTTTACAAAGAGACTTTTATTTATTTATTTATTAAATTTCATATATGTAATAAACAATTCATTAATTAATCAAATAAGCATTTATCCCCAATTCGAAGCCCTAGAAATACATGTATCCTAGAGTTATTCCTTACACATTATTAAAATTCTTTAGGTTGATTCTTTGGAATATTTCCAACGCACATTTCGTTGTCCAGTTCAATTACAAGCTATTACGTATACAGTGAGTATTCCTACCCCTTTTTGCTTTTATACATTTCTGGGGTGTTACATGTACACTATTACAATTTCAAAATACAAGTTTACATTTTTTTACAATACAATTCTAGTACTATGTGCATTGCTTACAACGTGCTTTATGCTTAGACAATACATGTGGATTACATTTGTACTTAGTGAAATCATTAACATGGTACAAGCCGACCTTAACATTGGATAGCGCTATTTGGATTGACAACCCGCCTAGATTGATTCTCCCCCTTTTTCATCGGAGAATCCGTGGCCAGTGTTAAGTTATCATCCATTTATTGGTTGAGTACACTACAGTTCATACAGTACATTATACAGTCACAGGGTTGATTTCGCTCATTTGTTTGATACATGGTTTACATATTTGCACTGTAGCTTGCACTTGAATTGTATAACTTTTTAACCTACTATATATATCAAATCTAGGAATGCTCACCAACATTTCATATGTTGACCAAACCTATTTTTGTACATGTTTCAGGTGCAGTTTGATCTAGTGCTTTAGCAAGAGACATTTAGTGTTTTATTTCAATTCAGTTATTTCAATATTTACATTTCATTTCGACAATGTAATTTCCATTTCCATGTAAGACAATTTTGATTATTCAATAATATTTACATTTTAGTACCATGAGCTTTTGAACAATCGTCACTACGTGACACCCCGATGATTCCGCCATCGGTTGGGGTGTTACAGTTAAAGCTTGAGATAAAGGTGGAAAACCGAAGAGGCATAGTGGAGAAATGGTTCGGGATCATTAAAGGGGGTTGGATCGGGTCAAAACGGGCAAAAATCCCTTGCCGGAGGTCTGCCGAAAGTTCGCCGCCGGCGAACAAGTCTTGGCCGGAAAAATCGTGGGGTACAGGGGAGGGAATCCATGTTTTTTAAAACTTTTCAATATTAACACCTTTGGCCCCTCAAGTATAACCAAGTTAGTTTATTATATAACTAAGTTAGTTTTTCTTTTATAAAACTTAACCAAGTTAACTAGATTTAACTTAAAACTTTTATAAAACTTTTTAAACTTGAATTTTTTTTATAGAAGCTTTTACGAACACGTTTCCACATAGGCATTCGATTAAAACTCATATCCGATCCATAATAAAAATATAAACGATGAATTTTTTTTTAGTTCGCTCTAAAATAAATTTTGAAAACGACGAAACTATAGGGATTATAATAGAAAATTTTTGAAGGGCTATTATTGTAAATTTGACGAAAGATGAAGGTGACGAATGTCACAATAACCTTACTGGAGTGCTGCGTAATATGAACACTGTGAAAATTTTTGAGGCTAAAGTGGGGGTATCGGTGGCGAAATATGACAAGGGACATAAAAGGGTGGTTCAGCCGGTTGAGATGAGATCTGATGCTCCGGTTAAACAAAACGTGCATTATGTACCAGTGAAGACTACGAATGGGGTGTCCTTTAGGAACGTGGTGACGGGGAGAAAGTGAGCAGTCACCGTCTGGAGCTAAATCATTGGTGTTGGAGGGTAGAGCAGCGCTATATCCGAACCATTGTATCATGAGGTCGGTTATCGGTGAGGTGAAAGACTTGTAGTCGCTAAGAAAGTTGGGGGCGATGTTGAAGACCGGGGGTTATGGGGAAAGTCCGGTTAGCTATATTGGTGGATTGAAAGTTTTGATCACGTTGAGGGATAAAAGGACGGCCTTGGAGTTTATCAGCAAGGAAGAATCGTTGTGGGGGAAGTTGATGTCGTCTGCCGTTTTGTGGAATGGTGATGAGGTTGCCTATGATAGGGTGGTGTGTCTAAAGATTCGAGGCATGCCAATACAGTTACGTGAGGGCATATTCTTTGATAAGGTGGGTGCCTTATTTAGGAAGATCATTAGACCGTCGGATTTCACGTGGCTTAAATCGGATAATGCTGAAGGTCGGTGTTGGGTACTGTGTTCATCAGCTACCAGAATAGAGGAGGAAGTGCAGGTAACCTGGAATGAGAGAACCTTTGCGTTATGGGTGGTGGAAGATGGCGATATGTATGTCCAGAGTGTTATAAGTGAAATGTCATCTTCGATGTTTGATGAACCTGTGGCATCAGAAGCGTCAGCTGCGGATGATGACGACCTGGAGGATGGTGAGTTCCGACTCGGTGGTAATCTAAGGAAGACGAACGATCAGTTGGAAGATGAAGGGTTGGGTCATGATGATAATATGCATGGGAATGTGAGTATGCATGTAGACACTCCATGTGGGCCAGGGACCATTAATGTCAACGGTGGAAGGAAAGTGGATTTGACCAATAAGAGTTTGGAGGGTCAAAACAACAATTTAGATCTTAATAAATCATGGGGAAATTTCTTAGTGGGGCATGGGGGTAATATTCAGTCTGGGCCGGCCCAAAAGTCTAGAAAGAGGCCTCATTGTACTAGGAGCCCAAGTGTGGATTGTGGTGTATTGAATAGCCCACGAGATAAATTAAATAATGGGGGGCCTATTATTATTGAGTCCAATACTGGTGTGGGGTAGGATTAAATTTCGATGGGATTGAAGTGTCTGGGGAGGGGTCTGTTCATATGACTGGTCAAGGGGATATTCACTCCACACAAGCTGATACCAATGGGATTGGGTTGGGGAATGGGGGAATTTGAATGATTGTAATACAACATCACCTGTGGAGGAGGATACTAATGTCGTGCGGAACTCTACTGATGGCAACGAGATTGGTAGTGGGTCAAATGTCAATCAAAGGGATTCGGGTGTGGATCTGGAAAAAGAAGTGCAACTTACAGTGAAAGCTGGGTTGATTGTGGGAATTAATTTAAATGGGTTCGAGAACCAGGTGGAAGAGATGGTTATTGGTGAGGGTGCTCAGTCTGGTGCACCATTAATTTTATAAGTATTAATCTTAGGGGGGTTAGGGACGACAGGAAAATTTCCTGGATTCGTGGCCTAAAAACGTCATTGGGGATCCATTTTGTTGGGATTCAGGAAAGTAAATTGGGGGAAAGTGATAACTTTCTGTTAAGTGGTTTTTGGGGCAGATCGAGATTTTGTGCAGAACAAGTGTATGCAGAGGGTAGGTCTGGGGGTATTGTAAGCTTATGGGACCCGTCAATCTTCAGGTCAGATAATGTGATCAAGAATAGGTACTTTTTAATTATTTCTGGTTTATTGTTGCCTTTGGGGATACGGTTAAATGTTGTGAATGTGTATGCGCCTAATGACGCGGTGTGTAGAAGGAGGGGGGGTGTGGGGGGAACTGTTGAATCTTAAACAATCTATGGCAGGGTGGTGGGTATTGTTTGGTGATTTTAATGATGTGCGGGTGCCGTCAGAACGTATGAACTCGGAGTTTATTCAGTGTAATGCGAATTACTTTAATAGTTTTATTCAGGATGGGGAGTTGAATGAGTACAACATGGGGGGGATATAAATTCACGTACGTGTCTGATAATGGGATTAAAAAGAGTAAATTGGATAGGTTTTTAGTATGTGGCGAGTTTCTAAACAAGTGGCCGGACGCGTTAGTTACGGCTTTGTCAAGGTATGTGTCAGATCACTGCCCGGTGGTTCTTTCAGTGGTGGCTGCGGATTATGGCCATATACCCTTCCGATTTTTTAATTCCTGGTTAGAAGTGCCCGGTTTCGTTGATTTTGTAATGGGGCTGTGTGGGGGTTTTGTATTTACTGGACCGTCTGATTTGGCGTTATCTACAAAGCTGAAGTATTTAAAGAATAGGATTAAAGAATGGGTTGCTGAGGAAAAAGTAAAGACGGAGGAGGAATATAAGGCAAAGAGATCGGTTCTAGATAACTTGGACCGGGTTGCGGAGTCTAGGGACTTAAGTTCATTGGAAGCTAATTGTAGAAGTGAATGTAGAGCATTTATTATGGATTTTGATAGGCGTCGGTTAATGGACTCCCGGCAGAAATCACGGATTAAGTGGGCTTTAGATGGTGATGAGAACTCTAGTTTCTTCCACGGTATTGTTGCGGCCAACATTGCTTCGAATAGAATTCATGGGTTGATGTTGGATGGTGAGTGGGTGAATAATCCATTAGTGATTAAAGATAGGGCCTATATGTATTTTGATGAAAGATTTCGGGAGCCTGTTGCAGTAAGGCCTTCGATTGCATGTTCGCATCTGACCAAACTGTCTGAATCTGAAGTAGTGGCGTTAATTCATCCGTTTTCTTTACATGAGATCAAGGATGCGGTATGGTCTTGTGAGGGGGATAGGGCGCCGGGGCCTGATGGATTTAATTTTAAGTTTATAAAGAGGTGTTGGGCCGGTTTACAAAATGATATAGTGAGATTAATGCATGATTTTCATAATGGTGCGACACTTGGGCCGGGATGTAATTCCTCATTTATCGCCTTGATTCCTAAGACTAGTGACCCACTTGGTTTTAAGGATTATAGGCCGATAAGCTTGGTTTGTTGTATCACAAAAATTATTTCTAAGGTGTTGACGACTAGGCTAAAGAAAGTAATTGATAAGCTTGTTTCTCCTGAACAATCAGTGTTTTTGTCTGGGGGAAGCATAATGGATGGGCCACTTATGTTAAATGAAATGATTGGGTGGATGAAGAAGACTAAGAGATGTGGGATGGTGTTTAAGGTTGACATTGAGAAGGCCTACGATTCACTAAACTGGGATTTTTTGGAGTCTATATTAGGGCAAATGGGATTTCCGTTGAAATGGGTCGGATGGGTGATGTCGTTGGTGCGATCGGCTAGGGCCTCAGTGTTGATTAATGGGTCACCAACAAATGAGTTTTCATGCTCGAGGGGACTTAGGCAAGGAGACCCGTTGTCTCCTTTCCTATTTGTGTTAGCAATGGAGGCGTTGTCGGGGATTATGAGAAGATCTTGTGCGGCGGGTTTCTATCGTGGTTTAGTTGCGGGATATAATGGCCCTACCTTATCACATTTTTTGTATGCCGACGACGTGGTGTTTCTTGGCGAATGGTCGGTTGGTAATGCATTAAACCTTAAACGCATTCTTAGATGTTTTTACTTGGCATCGGGATTGAGGGTTGTAACATTTGCACGTTTTCTAATTTTATCGTAATTTCATTTTAGTCCTCCTATTACGATCTTTTGGAATTTCAAATAAAACTTATGTTGTATTATTTCGTTAGCTCTTATTTATACATGTTTCACGTCGGAAAACGTCAAGTTTTACAAAAAAAAAAAAAATATAAAAACTTAAAATGTTGGTAAAATTTATGAAAAAAAGAAAAAAATATTTTTAAAGTGTTAAAAAGTTTTTGGTTAGAAATATTTAATTTTGGTTAAGTTTTATAAGAAGTTAAGGGACTAAACTAACCAAACTAACTTGAGGGATCACAATTGTCATGTTTCAAAGCTAAAAAAAAAAAAAAAAAACCGAAGGGTACTGTAGCAGCGCGATTCCGGCGGCCGGAATCCTCTCCGGCGAGGTTTAATTTGGCGTTTAGAGGCGTTTTAACTTGAAATAGTTATGGGGTTACGTTTCTTCCTTCGAAACCTTTCAATTCCCTCATCAAAACAGTCCTAAAACGCGTTTAATTACTCAATTGAAACTGAACTTGAAGTGAAACCGTGGGAATCTTAAAAGCTTGAAGAAACGCCTCTTTTCTACGACAATTATATAAATCAAACGTAGCTTTAGAGTCCTTTGCTCATTTCCTTCAAAACCCACTAAAAAACACCAAGTAAAAACGTCTAAAAAGGCTCCAATTCGTGGTTGTTGGTCGCGACTTTGAAGCTTATTTCCGGCCAAAATACGTATTGTAAGCTTTTGTTTTTGGTGCCATATTACTCCTTTAATCATGCTCTTTAAAAGCCCTCTTGAATCGGGTTCTAATCTTTACGAATTGAAAGTCTTAAAAATCTAGGGTTAGGGTTATGATTTGGGGAAGAAGATGAAGTGTAAAGATTGTTTAATAATATTTTGGATGGGTTTATTAACAAAGTGTCATTTTGGTGTAGTGGTTAACAAAGGGTTTTGGGTTTGAACTAGTCTGGGTTCGAGTCTGTTACACAGCAACACAACAGCAGATTTTTTTTGCTGTTATTTTTTTTATTGTTTTATTTATTTTTAATCAATAATAAAACTTATATATATGCTTTAATCTTATAATATTTCTAGAAAATTCATTTTTGCTCCAAAAATTATGAAAATTTAGGTGAAACATATTGACACCTTTAAGACAATTATCATATTTTTATTTTCTGAAAAATATATTATTTTCGTATTTTTCTTGATTTAATTTGTTTTAATTATAATTAAATGATTAAAAAATTCATTTTAAGTGATTTTAACCTCAAATTTTTTGGAAATTTATTTTTATTAATAATAAACTGAAATAAAATGTAATTTCTCAGAAAATGATTATTTTGCTATTTTTACTATTTTTAATCATTTAAAACACTATTTAAACTCATTAAATTTGTTTTAAATGCAAATAAATTGAAAGAAATTATGAAAATATTATTTTCAGTATTTCACATCATAAAATAGTTATTTTTCATAAAAAAAATATCATTTTTGGATCATATCTCATTTTATTTATTCTATTTATATTAAATCAGATATAATAAATTGTTTAATTAAATATAAATCATAAAATCTATTTCGTGGATATTTTCCTATAAAATAGAAAATAGTTCTAAATGTGGAATACCTAAGTGTTTTAGTTGTTTATTTAATTAATCATGATATATTTATTCAAAAACTATTGTTCAAATTATTATTAAAAACTTCATCTTCCCTACACAAGTCTAGTAAACCCTAATGCCTTAGATTTTGGTTGCCTTAGACTTTTAAGTTATTTCCTCATTAGTATTCTATCATGTATAGGTTGAGTTCTTCGGAATTCTAAATCCTTTACGATGAACTTTCGTGGAGTTTATATTTAGCGAAACTGTGAGTATATCTTTTCCCCTTTTTACTGTTTTACTATTTTGGGGTGACTCATGTACTTACTATCGAGTTTCTATTTCTTTTACTAAATGCAATTCTCATGTGTTTTTGCTTTATGTTAATTGGTGTGTCTATGACTTGTCAAAATCATTAACTTTTGAGGGCCTGGCATTTCAATGAATAGTACTATGGTATATACCCCTTGTGACTCTGTTGAGAGACCTTGGTCATTGTCTTGTGATTCATATTACTCAAAAATGTTTTGATTCTTGATTCTTGATACTTAATTCTTAGGGTTGATTTTGAACGGACATTACTTAAATTACATAATTGCAAACGGTGTGTCTATGACTTGTCAAAATCATTAACTTTTGAGGGCCTGACATTTCAATGAATAGTACTATGGTATATACCCCTTGTGACTCTGTTGAGAGACCTTGGTCATTGTCTTGTGATTCATATTACTCAAAAATGTTTTGATTCTTGATTCTTGATACTTAATTCTTAGGGTTGATTTTGAACGGACATTACTTAAATTACATAATTGCAAACGGTATACAACACAAGAATTGCGAAACGTTTTGTACTATATATATCAAACAGATGTACTCACCAATACATTTATATGTGTTGACAAATTATTTTGTACATGTTTCAGGTGATGTTTGATCTTACTTGCTTTCACGCTTAGGCTGGACCTAGTGCTTAAATAAAAGTTGAACATTTATTTCTATGTTTGAGATTTTTATTAAGACTCTTTGTATTTCGTTTTGAATAATGGAAGTTATTGCTCTTAATATTTACATTTTAGTCCATGTGCTTTTGAACAATCGTCACTACGTGACACCTCGATGTTTCCGCCATCGGTTGGGGTGTTACAAGGGTTAATTTGGGGAAGTGTAGTGTGTATGGAATTGGTGTTGAGGAGCCACAAATTCAGGAACTAGCAAGTGTGTTGAATTGCAATATGGGGTCGTTTCCGTTTTCACATTTGGGATTAATAGTGGGGGGCGAACATGAATCTTAGTAAACATTGGAAACCGGTGCTAGATGCGTTTCGGGGAAGATTATCAATGTGGAAAGCAAAGAATCTATCATTTGGGGGTAGGGTAACTCTAATAAAGGTCGTATTGAACTCGTTGCCGACCTACTATTTTTCATTATACAAGGCGCCGGCGAAGGTTATTGATGCTCTTGATAGAATGAGAAGGGTATTTTTTTTGGGGAGGATCGGAAGAGAAAGCGAAACTTAATTGGGTGGCGTGGAGGAAAGTGATGGCACCCGTTGAATATGGTGGGCTGGGCTTCGGGTCATTGCAAGATGCAAACCTCTCCATGTTAGCGAAGTGGTGGTGGAGGTTTAAATGTGATAACAATGGGCTGTGGAGAAAAGTAATATGGGGCATACATCACTCGTCGAGGGATTGGAACTTTATTCCAGCTAAGATGTCCGTCATGGGGCCATGGAAACAGATTGTAGGTTCGGTGCGAGGTATGTCGGAGGCCGGGGTGGATGTAAGTAGGCTGATAAAAGGGGCTGTTGGGTGTGGGCAGGGGATTCGTTTCTGGCTGGACTGTTAGGTTTCGGATGTGCCTCTGGCCGTCCTTTATCCAGCTTTGTTTAGTCTGGAAAAGAATAAATTTGCTACAGTGGCTGACCGGGTCGGGCTGGGTGGGGTTGGGTGGAACTGGGATTGGAAACGACAAGGGTTGGGCGGTCAGATGGGGTCCGAACTGCTGCAGTTGTGCTGTAGTGTGCAGGTCCCTGTTCTGTCCGGGGGTGCGGACAAATGGGTTTGGACATTGCTTGGGGTTGGGTCTTTTTCGACGAGTTCAATTAAGGAGGGGCTGCAGTCTTCAACTTTTGTGCAAGCTTCGCAGATTCTGAAACATAACAGTTGGGTTCCGAAAAAAGTGGCGATCTTTATTTGGAGGTCTGACTTAGATAGGCTTCCGACGAGGTGTGCTTTACTCCGAAGACATATTAATATCGGCTCAAACCTGTGTCCTTTTTGTGGAGATCAACCGGAAACTGTGGAACATCTTTTCACCGCTTGTGGATTCGCTCAGGCTCTATGGAACTTCATCTGTAGCTGGTGTAAAACAGGTCCGGTTTTTGCATTTCACTTTCGGGATATACTGGATTGGCAGCACCAAATTGGCGGCTCAGCAAAGAAGAAAAAGGTGTTTCATGCAATTTGTTTAACGACATTGTGGTGTATTTGGAAAAGCCGCAATGAGTTGGTGTTCAAGAATGTACAATGGACGATTCCTAAGGTGGCTGGGGATATCAAATCACTTAGCTATTTGTGGGTCAAGTCGAGGGCGAAACTAGAGACGCTAGATTGGGCGACTTGGTGTGGGTTTAATTTGCATCGGGTTGGGTGGTAGTTTTTACTTGTTTTGTAATTGTTTTGGTGACTTTGTATGGTGGTCTTGCTAGTATCCCGCTAGCTTTTGGTGAAATAAAATTTCATTGATCGTTCAAAAAAAAAAAGGGGGGGGGGGTACCCAATACTCTTTAACTTTAAGAACGATACTTGTCTCTCGTTGGTATTGGATATATAGTTGACTAAAGCGTAGAAATATTAGAGAAACGAAATTGGTATTGCTTTTCATTCTCCCATGCTAATGTGGTTTGCTTTTTTATACTATGGATTTGATTAATTTCTCCATGTTATGTGAATAAGTTCAAAATGCCATCTTAATCATCCTTGTAAACAAGTACAAACGAATCTCCGTTTAGTTGTTGCAATTTTTAAATTAAGCGTATTGATTCTTGAATATAATTTTATATGACTCTTGATGCCTTTAGAATCTAATACACAGTGAAAGAATAATGAAAGTCGTAGGAAGGGTATCAAATGGAGTCTGATTGAACTCATTCAAGCGGCATTGGAACTGTCTCGTTGAACTCTAAGATCTTAGTTTTTAGGTTTTTGATTTATTTGGACTTTTAATTAGCTTGTAGTTTTTAGAATTTGTATTATATCACTGTGTCTTTTATGTTGCATTTTGTCTTTTCTTTATTTTCGTCTATGTCATTTCTGCGATTCATTGTGTCATTTTTCCTAGCATTGTGTTATATTTATTGGCATTGTATTATATTTTCCAATTCATTGTGTTGTATTTCATAATTTAATGTATTTTTTGTATCATACTCGCCCTTCTCATTTTTTTACACCGTGTAAGATAACTTGACCATTTACATATATATTCTATGTATCCCTTAATCTTAGCGTGTGATATTCACTTACCCTATAGATTTAGGCAAAGTTATCCAATTTAAGGTGTGAACTTCTAAATGATCTAAAGTAATGTATTTTCTTTCAATTCCATATATTACTAACTGAGTGGATATTTGCACTTTTGTGCTAAATTATAAATAATTAACCAATTGGTGTTTTATGTGTGTGGGTTGTGCAAAGGAGATAATTAATTAATTATCTTTGAATAGACAAGTGCACGAACGAATGGCTGTCTTAAGATAAGTGGGACCTAGGTATAGAAAACCGATAGGATGGTATAACAGTTTGATAGTTGTTGAATTTAATAAAGGTTCGGTCCCTACTTTCATCATTTATGGTTTGGTATCCGGGTAAAAATCGAATACGGGTGGCGTCAGTTTGAATCTGACGGGCGGCAAGCTTTTACCGAGTTCTATAACACTGTCGTGCCTTCGGGCGGGTGGGGCCCGGGTTTCCGCGCATCGGGAGAAGGCGGGGGCTGCTGGAGGTCGAGTAGTCGATTCTTGGGCACGGCGCCCCGCAAGGGTGGTTGCCACACAGTTGTTCGCCGATGAAAAAAAAAGTATGACGAAATAGATTACAATCTATATCTATATCTATATCTATATCTATATCTATACTATATTATAAAGCATTTGAAATGACTTCTTAAATTTTAACAGGTACAAATTTAATTGTTTATCTTACAACACCAATGCATATAATAACTACATTTTGGGGGCAATTTTGTTTTTGAAACACCATATTTAATTAAAATGAAGTCAAGAGTTAAGTGATGTTTATGAGAGCACATGACATTTAATTATACAATTACTTTAACACATTAAATAGAAAACATATAAAAGATAATTCATAATACTACATGTTTTGTTATATAATTCATAATACTACATGTTTTGTTATAATATTTTATATTCTTTATAAAAGTTAAAGTTTTATAAACATGATAATACTATAAGAAATCAATAATGATGAGGTAACGATTTGCATTTTGAAATCATTATGTTATATTGATACACCCAAACATGTCTAATCTTACTTATTCTATGACCGGGAACAAAAGTTTTCATTTATAATAAATTTCAAACAAAGGTTTCCCATAATTATGGTCAATTGATCATGATTAAATTAGATGGAAGTGAATTTTCTTTTACAAAAGGTATTTGAAATATTATAATATGTGAAAATTTGATATCGAATTGTATAATAATTTTAATATATTGTAAATTTAGTTGAATGGTTATTAATAAAAAGATAACTCTGGATTTTGATAGATAAGTATTTCTAATACTCTAGGGAGAGGGGATCGAAAATGGAAATTTATGTTATAAAGAAAAGTTGTCTCATATCCTTAAATCATTTGATATGAAATACATCAAGCTTATTGTTTTTGATAATATTATCTTGTGTTTATAAGAAAGAGAAATGAGTAGTTCCTATATTGGTTTCATTTTTATATATTTTTCAATGTAAGTTTCGTTTAAAACATAATTGTGTGTTGATAATATACAAGTCATCTAAGCATAGCGAACAAGTCATGAAAGTTTTCTTTTTAGTTTTTTTGTTTCTTTTTATGTAGTTATGTTACGGTTTCGACTTACTTAGGTTTTTCTATGATAATTTTTAACTTTATTTTTAGTATGGCGAGTTAACTTGCTGCCACACATGTGTGTGATTCAATGTTTTCCGCTTATTTCTTGTTCGGTTTAACGGTCCCGCCGCAACGCGCGGGTTTTCCACTAGTAATTATAGACATCCAAGGTAGAGGTGTACAAAACCCGGTTTTTAAAACCGGCCCGAAAAAAAAACCGGTAAACCGGTTTGGAATAAACCGGTTTGGAGAGAAACCGGTCCGAACCCGACCCTATACATCGGTCCTATGAGCGGTTTGTGGTTTCGTGGATCGGTTTGGTTTGAAAACCGGTTTGAGAGGAGAACCGGTTTGGGGGAAAAACCGGTTTTTTGAGAAAAAACCGGTATAAGCAAAGTATTTTGGATATTTGAGGACCGGTTTGGCAAAAAAAACTGGTTTTAAACCCGGTTATAATCGATTCCAATATATGGTAGTGTTTGGTGCTAAAAACCGGTTTCAAAACCGGATCGGTTTGGATAAAAACCGATTTTATCTTCATAAAAAAAGAAAACCGATTCGGTTTATAAACCAGACCGGTTTGGCAAAAAACCCGGTTTGTACATGTCTAGTCCAAGGTGGTGGTCCAAGGCTCTAAGCATATATAATTCAACACTAGTGGATGAGTTTGTCAACTGATTAAAAACATTCAATTTTGTTGCAATGTGTAGACTTCAACATTGGTTGTCAAATTAAGAAATTTATTTTTTCTTTTTTCAAAAATGTCATAATCCAACTTATACAAGTGGATGAGAGCCAACATGTTTTACGATATAGAGAGAGGTTAACTAAAGGAACCATAAGATTAGAGAAGGAGGAATGCATCCTAATTAACAATTCGTCTAATCAAATCTCATGACTTCGATAAAAGTAAGATGTTGTTCTTTTTTTTATTTTTTATAATAAACTAATAGGAAAAAGACCATAACTTTTATCTTTACACCCACTCTCAACTCTTCAATTTTCTCTTCATCTTCTATCCTCAATGCAAGTATGCTTCATAATTCATAATAATTGCCAAAATTTTGAATTGTTTGCAAGCCAACACAAGAAAAATATGGAATCATAGTTCATCAACCTTATTGACCTCTTCACTTATTTATTTATTGTAATAAGATGGTCACGCTTAAAAGTGACAAAAGGAAAGCATAAGATGTAATTAAATGGTTAATGAAGACTATATATCTAGACAGATAAAGCTAATTGAAATGGAATGATTGTGTGTCGAAGTACGTACATCATCATCAAATTCTCATTTCAAGTTAGGTTAACTTCATCGAGCTCGCATGCAAACTCAAGTCAATTTCTATTTCATGTGTACTTATTTATTGTTATATGTTGGCATAAGGCAACTTAACTTGAAATCAACACAAGAAGAATAATCAAATAACTATAAACATAAAATGAAAAACAACACATGACCATTGTTTGCTAGCATCGACTCCTCAAACCCATGGTCGGCCCTGCCCGGGCCGAGTTGCAAATATTGTGCCCCTTAGCATTACCTTTAGGCCTTAACGAAATAAATAACGTAAACTATTTTTTAAGCTACGATTAAAGTAATATCAAATTAATGGATCAAGTTTTATTTCCCACTTAGGATAACGGTGGAGAGAACAAACCCTCTTGGGAGAGGTTGGGAGTTCGAACCCCACAAAGGGTGAAAATATAAACGGGTGAAAGTTTGGCAATTAATTTTTTTTTTGTTTCATAACAAAAATAAAAGTTGAAAAGGAAGTTAAAACCAACCAGTAAAAAGCAAAAACAACTAAGTGTGAGTCCTCTTCATTTCATCTTTTTCATCCTCTCTAATCCCACAGTCATTAATAAACCTGCAATTTTTTTCTCAAACCATTTTATTTTCTTCTTTAATTCTTAACCTCTCTTAACATTTCTTTATTTTTCTGTTTTATATAAACTACCCTTCAATTTGATTAATACTTGATTAACAATTTTGGGTCTCAAACATACAAAAATCTATCGAATTAATGACATCACGGTTAAAAAACTTGAATTGCCAGAAAATCAATATGCCTCCGAGAAATTAGGCCTGGGCCGGGAATTCTCCCCACACCCCTTAAAGACCGGCCCTGCTCAAACCTAATGCACCAACAAAAAACCTCACTAATGAAAAATAAATGGTTGATAAGTGTGACTATCCTCCTTCCCCATATGTGTTTTCTCTCCCCTTTTCTTTCATCACAATCTAACACATTCTTTCATGACCTTAAACTAGTTGCTTCCACCACCTCCCACACCCCTTGGGCATGCCAAGCTCTAATCTGTCTCTATCGAAACTTTTTCAATAAACGTCTACTACTAAACCTCCTGATCCAGGCTTGGTTTGTTGTTCCTTCTTACAATTCCGCGCTTCTTTCTCAATCACAGTTTCAGAAATTGTCGTCTTTTTAAGGATTTGTTTCTTCTCAGGCTTATGTCGATTCCAATTATGCTTCCACGTCATATTCGTACGCTACTTTTATTCTTTCTTATTTCTTTTTTCTAGCCTACCCTTCCCTGTAAGTTGGTCTAAAAGTGATGAAGATAGTTCTCACAAAAAAAAATCAGCCCGAAGGCCAACGTAATAGGACTGAAATCCTATGATGTTATCCCATGCTAATGTATACAGAGCGTAGGCTTGCTTTGAGCACTCTAATTTCTTCAAAGTAACAACGCCGGAGGCACGACCCGCCCAGTTAAGGGAAGGAGCGCATCGCTGACAGAAGGGACGAGTAAACCGGTGCACACCTGTAACAACCCTGGCTGATGTGGCCGGGTTGTCGGGTCGGGTTATCGGAGTTACACAGCGGAATCCAGGGTAATAACAGTCTTGTAGTCTTCCAGGATCCACGTCATCAAATCTGTTGGGTTACCTGAACACATGTCAAAAATAGTTTCTGTCAACATAAAGTTGGTGAGGTCTCGTATTTTATAAAGTGAATGGCCAGTTCGTTTATTTATAATTCTTTTATAAATATCTTTTATAAATATGCTTTACGATTCTATATTCTGGAGGGGAACTAGATATTCTATCAATTCGATTATATTTCTATTATTTCGATTATATTCTATAAGTTGCCATTCCTTTCTATGGTATCACTCTGCTTGTGATAATATATGATTATTTTACCCTCTACTCGGGTAAACTGGTTCTTGTCCTCTAGTTAGACAAGAAAGGAAATGGCGATACCGTCCAGTACTGTCCTCGTTGTTTCTATTGCCCCTTTCTATAACTTCTATAAATCGTTATTCTTTTATGTAAAGCATTATGTTTTCTAAATGACATGTATTTCCCCTAAAACACTTAATAAAACGGTAAAAGAGGGGAGTTCACGATACTCACTTGTTTGCGTTATATCTTCTAGCTAATCTTCTTATTACAATTATATTTCATATATATATTGATACGTTTAACGCGTGGGACTTGTTAGATTGTAATACTTAGGATATATATCATATATACAATTTATATATATAGAATTCAGTATATATTAGATAGTCCTAAACTCGGGGTTTGGGCAATCTAGGCAAAAAGAAACAAAGCTGGCCTTTACAGCTTGGCACGCGAACCTAAAAGAACTCTAGACATTCTTACCCGAGCTTAGTATATCGTTTTATATATTGAATCTTATATATAAACGTATATATTTTATATATAATTATTAGTCTCTTATTATTATTATCAAGTCCGTACGTTATTCGTATTATATATATATATTCGTATAATTCTAATAATACTCCTCGTCTAGTTATGGGACCGGGTTCTATTCCGGGTGTTGACCGAGTCACTGAGTCGACTCGGTAACGGTTTAACTCTCCGATTCGATTAACGGTACCTTGCAATCAATATAACCACCATATTAATAATAGATTATAGATTGTAACCAATTAATCCAATATAGTAGAACTTACCAAGATAACAACCGGATACTCCCCAGGTTATTACCGGAATATGATAGGAAGTCTTACGAACCGGGTATCGGACCCGTCTCCCGAGTTGGTACCTTATAACAATTAACACAAGGTTATGTTAATAATTATATTGATATTATATAACAAATCAAGGGAGTGAAATCTGTACTTAAACCATAACCGGTTCACTAGATAGAAAAGAGCCGACATACGATGACAGTCACCGGTTCCGGTGACTGTCCTTTCATCGGAACAGCATAAAGCAAGGAAAAGGTTGATTGATGGTTTCAAGAGTCTTCACGACAGTCACCATAACCTGGTGACTGTCCGGTTAATAACAAAAGGGTGGTTCCGATAACTATCAATTAGTAACCGGGTGAGTCATGGGATGGTTTATCAATACAGATCTGAATCTGATGAGAATCATTAGCCCGATAACAGTAACGAATCAACTGAAAATAACCGGGATGTTTATCAGGGACAAGGGCCGACCCGCTGGTTTATCGGGTAGAAGTTATAGAGGTTTATCGGTTAAAAGGGCCTACCAACAGTCACCGTAGCCGGTGACTGTTTGGCTTCAATTATCAGAAACAAAGGACTAGAGGGTCTGATGGATGGTTTGCGTGGCTTATCGTAGAAGGAAGATGGATACAGAGCGGTATATGATACGGAGGTGATTTCTGATTATTGATAAACTTACCGGCAAGAAGACCGGTGGAGGCAGGTAGCGTCCAGCAGAGGCGAGGGTGACCGGAGGTGGACAGCGGTGGTCGGAGAGGAGGCGGCGTAAGCCGGCCATGTTCTCCGGCTGCTGCCGTGTTCTTGACCGGAGTATCTCACACACTTTGTGTGTTTAATAATTGCACAGAGAGAGAGAGAGCGATGAGATGAGAGAGGCAGAGATAAGAGAGAAGAGGGTTTATATAGAAGGATTAAATAAGA
The DNA here is from genome assembly GCA_030844895.1 of Ambrosia x helenae. Taxonomy (NCBI): domain Eukaryota; kingdom Viridiplantae; phylum Streptophyta; class Magnoliopsida; order Asterales; family Asteraceae; genus Ambrosia; species Ambrosia x helenae. Next base: position 89,950,250 of record CM061230.1, on the reverse strand, counting down.
GGGTGTTTGGCTACAGGGATAATTACTAGAACTCGCGATAATTGGGAACGAGTATAACAAAAGAATAATAGACGGTTGGTAGCGGGTTAATAACAGATAAGGAGCGTTTAACCGCGATAATAATAATTTCATTATTATTACTTATATATTCGGTTAAAACGGTTTGCCCGCGAGATTCGAACTTGAATAATTAATTTGGATAACCGGGTGGTCAGGTCCGACCCGACCCGTTTAAGAGACACGTAAGGTGACGTAATCACTTCGAGACTTTGGGGTGTTACAATCTCCCCCCCTTAGGAAATTTCGTCCCCGAAATTTGAATGATCTTGTCCTTTATATTCTTAATCTATAAGGACGTTATCATTAGAACAACAATACTTGTCTTCGAGACATGATTGGTTCTCATGATTTGCGAGGAAATCGATCTTGTATCAATCTAATATTAGAAATGTCAATCTGTATGACTACATCTTGATCATATTTCTAATTACGTTTTAACCTTTCTTGCTATAGTCATATTAATTCAGATACATGAATTATCTGTATTATTTCGATATGGCTATTAAAGGTTCTCGTATTGATACTATATTTTCATCGTTTGATATCCGGATTCATTTACAATGATGGATTCTAGATAGTTCTTAGGAGATAGATACGGAAGTCCCTTCGTTATTACGATTTGAACGGGATCCGAGCTACTACCTCGTTTATTCGAACTTTAGAATTTACCATCATTGTAATTCTGATTCTTAAAGAGTAGGGATAACCTTTGGTAACTATCGGGTTAATTCTTACAAATTCTATCCTTCACTTCCATCTATATGGTTGATCTCTAGGTTACCACTACTCGTGGGTATACTTAGGAGATTTCTTAATCCATTAGACGTATCTTCTCTGAATTCTTAAAGGTACCGGAAAAGACTAATTCATTCATGATTGAGGTTTCTCTTAAATCATCTATAATAATCTTTCTGACTATTTCATTGATGATTAACTGCATTGTATCTAATACATATTAATTGACTTTTCTCATTGTATTATCGTGAACAAGGTCTTTCACAATTCTACAGTCAATATATGTACTTTCTCTTTATAGTCTCAGAATCTACTAGTAACAGTCGTTGTTACGATTCTTTTGACTTTAAAATTCTAAGAACAATGCATCATTCAGTCTTTCTCAAAATCATGATTATCATTCCGGATTACTATACTTATCGCATTAACTATTTCTGTGAAATTCTTTCTTATTTCTAGTTCGGAATTCGCTACACTCTCGGTTAAAATATTTCTTATAAAATTTCTAGTTGTTTTCGTACGACTTATATTCTGATAATTTCTTTTAATGTTTATATTCTTATTCTGATAATTATATTTCTCGGCATATCGGATGCCTTTCTATTTTTCAGACATATCGGATGTCTTTTATAATTCTTTTTATTGTCGATTTATATTCTTTTATTTATTCATTTATATTCTTTTATATCCAAGCAAATACTGATAATATCTATAGCACACACTATAAATTCATTATTTCTATAATATATGTTTGCTTGGAATAATTCTTTCTTATATATATATTCGATCAAAGTCTATACTATTGGTTTCTGAAAACACATTCCGATAGACTTATATTTAGGCAATATATCATATTTTCTTAATCCAACTTATTATAAGCGAGGCTTATTTCGTTGAGATATTCGTATAGATAGTTCTTGCCAGAACAGTGATTTCTTATAATAACTCTCATAAGCCGTTATTCGGAATAGGAAATCCATCCTTCTTTGGCCAGAGAGTTTCACTGGAAAAATGAGCATAACTCTATTCATTTTTCGTTTTCACTTCGATTATACCTTGCGAATCTCTACGCGATTCCGCTTGGTATCAATTATATTTCGATATATTCGTTGGATTCTACCATTTCTGGTTTCCGAATCCATATATATTTTTATCTATTATATTCTTGGAATTTTAACAATTCTTTTATCACTTCTTAATTTCAAACTTGATAATACTTGACCGTTTTACCAATTTGATTGTATTATAACTCACGTGAGTTTTTATACGAAGTGACTGCGAAAATTTGTTCATAGTAGTATATATCCTCATAAAGAATCCTGTGACTTAGTGGCAAATGTCCGGATATACCTTCTGTAAGGGTCCGAATTTCCTTTGCCACAAAGATTACACAGAGGACATATAACTAGCTTTGGTTGGCAATCAAAATCAATAAACTGATTTCTTTGATTCGTAGGATTTAACCAATCGATGGTTTCTATTCTGCGAATATATTCTTAGTTGTATTCACGAAGGAATTTCAACTATATTGCCAGTTTTGTGGTCGTATTCTCCACATACGAAATGCTGATAATTCGGATTTATATTTCTTCTTATTATTTATTTTCGTATTAGTTCTCTTAATATGTTCGTGACCCAAACATACTGTGATCTTGATAAACTCCTACTCGAATGTTCCTGTGCCTGTGGTATTCATAATTATGTTTGCAACCATAATTACTATTCCACCTCACCTAACATTCCAGTATTTGTTTATTTTAATCACAATAGGTATGTGTCCTTCACCTATTATTTTGTTCTTTATTTTCTCTTAGATTCGAAATTATATATTCTGGGAAGAAACATATTGATATGAGTCTAACGAAGTAGACTGTCAATCGTTCAAGAATTTGCTCGTGTCAAAGGATATTCAATATAACAATCCAATCTTGCTTAATATCCTTGACTTATTCGAGTCGTATGATCAAGATGGTTGTTTTATTTCTGTATAATCGAGCGAGTGCGAATTCGGCTTCGTCCAACAGATACCAGCGTATGTTGATTACGGAATTTCGAGAATAATATTTTCGTCCAAATATTATTTAATTCTGGAAGGGATCGAGGAGGACCTCTAACCGAGATTTTTATATAATTACAAATACGAGTTTAGATTATAAAACGAAATATATATAATATGTATCGTTTATATTGAAATAATATCGAGAAATTATACAATCGAACATAGATATATATATAAAATTATACTGAAAAGGATCTTGATATTTATATACGAATATGGATTCGAGAATAACATTAAATATGGTTAAAAAAAATATGTTTCGGTAAAATAATACGGTCGTAGTTCTTTTGTATAAAAATTCTTGGAAATAATTTATAGGAACAATACGAATTCGAGTTTTATAATAATATTTGTTTTCAAAAATAAAATTTACGATTCAAAAGAGTCGTGGTAAAAATTTTCTTAATATCTGAATTCTTATATTTTTAATAAACAAAATTCTTTATTATATAACAGAAAATAAGATAAATAGATTTTCTAAAAATTTTGACGTCAAACTTTTACTGTTAAATAAATCATACTGATTTATCTGAAAACGTACGATTAAAATAGATTCGGGGGACGTTTTAATAATTATACGGAGTTTAAATAATAGATTTAATAAAACGTATATTATAGTATCGACGGCTTTTCGTAGTCTGATAAATTTGAATAGATCGTTATTGAAAAATCGGGATATATATATATTTTTACTAAAATCGAAATACTGGTTTAGTAAAAATAATAATAACTAAGTATCAAATTAGTAAACTTCCGAAATTATACTTAAAAGATTTAAAACATTTTAAATAATCGCGGTATATATAGGATCTTTTATTTAAATAATCGAGGAAAATTCTTAGGAAACGCAATATTTATATATCAGATTTATAAAAATTTCGGAAATTACGGTGTAAAAATAATAATTTCTGGAAACTCGAGCATAGGAATGTTCAAGTTGAAGCGTATATTTGTATTCTATTTATAATTATTAGAATAACCGTGAGGTTAACGATCTGAATGATTATTAAGACGGAATTTCGGAGAAATGCGACGAATGATTATAATCAACGAGTTTTTCTAGAGAGTGAAATACGATTTCAAACTCTCGTACAAGTCGATTAAATTATCAGGGAATACTTTTGTAATTTTTATATCTATTTATATATATATACTTCTAAAATTTCTGTCATTTCTTATTTATATCGAGATTTATTTTCTGATTTCTTTTAATATATCTGGTTTCTGTTCTATATTCGTTCTTATTTCATATGGCCTTAATATCCTGTAAGATTTCCCAGAAATTAATGTGCATATAAATTCACAACTGTGTACAGAATTGTCAATTTACCCCACATAATCATTCTAGTAATATCCTGTGGTGGATTTGTTTTAAATTCTAATATACGGTTATGGTTCTCACCAACTTTATACTGATTTGACATTTAGGTACCCAAAAATTTACTCGACTGATAATTTCTTTACTAATCCTGATATCCTAAATATTTCTAATTTATTTTTCTATGCAACATTTCTTTTTAGAAAAATATTCTGGTAGATCCTGGATGACTAAAGACTTCAAAACTGTTATAAGTGCCGCTCTGATACCAACTGTAACAACCCTGGCTGATGTGGCCGGGTTGTCGGGTCGGGTTATCGGAGTTACACAGCGGAATCCAGGGTAATAACAGTCTTGTAGTCTTCCAGGATCCACGTCATCAAATCTGTTGGGTTACCTGAACACATGTCAAAAATAGTTTCTGTCAACATAAAGTTGGTGAGGTCTCGTATTTTATAAAGTGAATGGCCAGTTCGTTTATTTATAATTCTTTTATAAATATCTTTTATAAATATGCTTTACGATTCTATATTCTGGAGGGGAACTAGATATTCTATCAATTCGATTATATTTCTATTATTTCGATTATATTCTATAAGTTGCCATTCCTTTCTATGGTATCACTCTGCTTGTGATAATATATGATTATTTTACCCTCTACTCGGGTAAACTGGTTCTTGTCCTCTAGTTAGACAAGAAAGGAAATGGCGATACCGTCCAGTACTGTCCTCGTTGTTTCTATTGCCCCTTTCTATAACTTCTATAAATCGTTATTCTTTTATGTAAAGCATTATGTTTTCTAAATGACATGTATTTCCCCTAAAACACTTAATAAAACGGTAAAAGAGGGGAGTTCACGATACTCACTTGTTTGCGTTATATCTTCTAGCTAATCTTCTTATTACAATTATATTTCATATATATATTGATACGTTTAACGCGTGGGACTTGTTAGATTGTAATACTTAGGATATATATCATATATACAATTTATATATATAGAATTCAGTATATATTAGATAGTCCTAAACTCGGGGTTTGGGCAATCTAGGCAAAAAGAAACAAAGCTGGCCTTTACAGCTTGGCACGCGAACCTAAAAGAACTCTAGACATTCTTACCCGAGCTTAGTATATCGTTTTATATATTGAATCTTATATATAAACGTATATATTTTATA